>CAJHQQ010003624.1:0-40487 GCA_905132885.1 Moricandia moricandioides
TGAATATCATTGGACTTATGATGAAAAAGTTATCCCACTTTTTAACCGAAGTGATTCCAGTTTGCCCTGTTTGGAGAATTGGCAATTTATTCTTGATACAAATGAAACCAGAATGAATCACGATGTAAGAACCTTGATTGGGACTCATTAACAGTGTTGCATCACCCTGAAGTTGACTCAAGATCATAGGAGTTATGATGAAGAAGTTATCCCACTTTTAACCGAAGTGATTCGAGTTTGCCATGTTTGGAGATTTGGGAATTTATTCTTGATACCAAAAAACCAGAATGAATCATGATGTAAGAAGCTTGATTTGGACTCATAAATCAGTGTATAATCATCCTGAAGTTGAATCAATATCATTGGACATATGATGAAGAAGTTATCCCACTTTCAACCGTAGTGATTCCAGTTTGTCTTGTTTGGAAATTTGACAATTTCTTCTTGATACAAATAAAACCAGAATGAATAACGATGTAAGAAGTTTAATTTGGACTCATAAATCAGTGTAGAATCATCTTGAAGTTGAATCAATATCATTGGACTTATGATGAAGAAGTTATCCCACTTTTAACCGTAGTGATTCGAGTTTATCCTGTTTGGAGATTTGGCAGTTTATTCTTGATACAAATAAAACCAGAATGAATCACGATGTAAGAAACTTGATTTGGACTCATAAATCAGTTTATAATCATCCTGAATTTGAATCAATATCATTGGACTTATGATGAAGAAGTTATCCCACTTTTAACCGAAGTGATTCCAGTTTGCCCTGTTTGGAGATTTGGCAATTTCTTCCTAATACAAATAAAACCAGAATGAATCACGATGTAAGAAACTTGATCTGGACTCATAAACCAGATTAGAATCATCCTGAAGTTCAATCAATATCATTGGACTTATGATGAAGAAGTTATCCCACTTTTAACCGAAGTGATTCCAGTTTGTCCTGTTTGGAGATTTGGGAATTTATTCTTGATACTAATAAAACCAGAATGAATCACGATGTAAGAATCTGGATTTAGACTCATTAATCAGTGTAGAATCACCCTGAAGTTGAATCAATATCATTGGAGTTATGATGAAGAAGTTATCCCACTTTTAACCGAAGTGATTCCAGTTTGTCCTGTTTGGAGATTTGGCAATTTCTTCTTGATACTAATAAAACCAGAATGAATCACGATGTAAGAAGCTTGATTTGGACTCATAAATCAGTGTCGAATCACCCTGAAGTTGACTCAAGATCAAAGGAGTTATGATGAAGAAGTTATCCCACTTTTAACCGAAGTGATTCCAGTTTACCCTGTTTGGAGATTTGGGAATTTATTCTTGATAATAATAAAACCAGAATGAATCACGATGTAAGAAGCTTGATTTGGACTCATTTATCAGTGTAGAGTCACCCTGAAGTTGAATCAATATCATTGGAGTTATGATGAAGAAGTTATCCCACTTTTAACCGAAGTGATTTCAGTTTGCCCTGTTTGGAGATTTGGCAATTTCTTCTTGATACAAATAAAACCAGAATGAATCACGATGTAAGAAACTTGATCTGGACTCATAAATCAGTTTAGAATCATCCTGAAGTTGAACCAATATAATTGGACTTATGATGAAGAAGTTATCCCACTTTTAACCGAAGTGATTCGAGTTTGCACTGTTTGGAGATTTGGGAATTTATTCTTGATACTAATAAAACCAGAATGAAACACGATGTAAGAAGCTTGATTTGGACTCATTAATCAGTGTAGAATCACCCTGAAGTTGAATCAATATCATTGGAGTTATGATGAAGAAATTATCCCACTTTTAACCGTAGTGATTCCAGTTTACCCTGTTTGGAGATTTGGAAATTTCTTCTTGATACTAATATAACCAGAATGAATCACGATGTAAGAAACTTGATTTGGACTCATAAATTAGAGTCGAATCACCCTAAAGTTGAATCAATATCATTGGACTTATGATGAAGAAGTTATCCCACTTTTAACCGAAGTGATTCCAGTTTGTCCTGTTTGGAGATTTGAGAATTTATTCTTGATACTAATAAAACCAAAATGAATCACGATGTAAGAAGCTTGATTTGGACTCATAAATCAGTGTTGAATCATCTTGAAGTTGAATCAATATCATTGGACTTATGATGAAGAAGTTATCCCACTTTTAACCGTAGTGATTCGAGTTTATCCTGTTTGGAGATTTGGCAGTTTATTCTTGATACAAATAAAACCAGAATGAATCACGATGTAAGAAACTTGATTTGGACTCATAAATCAGTTTCTAATCATCCTGAAGTTGAATCAATATAATTGGACTTATGATGAAGAAGTTATCCCACTTTTAACCGAAGTGATTCCAGTTTGCCCTGTTTGGAGATTTGGCAATTTCTTCCTAATACAAATAAAACCAGAATGAATCACGATGTAAGAAACTTGATCTGGACTCATAAACCAGATTAGAATCATCCTGAAGTTCAATCAATATCATTGGACTTATGATGAAGAAGTTATCCCACTTTTAACCGAAGTGATTCCAGTTTGCCCTGTTTGGAGATTTGGGAATTTATTCTTGATACTAATAAAACCAGAACGAATCACGATGTAAGAAGCTTGATTTGGACTCATTAATAAGTGTAGAATCACCCTGAAGTTGAATCAATATCATTGGAGTTATGATGAAGAAGTTATCCCACTTTTAACCGAAGTGATTCTAGTTTGCCCTGTTTGGAGATTTGACAATTTCTTCTTGATACAAATAAAACCGGAATGAGTCACGATGTAAGAAGCTTGATTTGGACTCATAAATCAGTGTAGAATCATCCTGAAGTTTAATCAATATCATTGGACTTATGATGAAGAAGTTATCCCACTTTTAACCGTAGTGATTCCAGTTTATCCTGTTTGGAGATTTGACAATTTATTCTTGATACAAATAAAACCAGAATAAATCACGATGTAAGAAACTTGATCTGGACTCATAAATCAGTTTAGAATCATCCTGAAGTTGAATCAATATCATTGGACTTATGATGAAGAAGTTATCCCACTTTTAACCGAAATGATTCCAGTTTGTCCTGTTTGGAGATTTGGCAATTTCTTCTTGATACTAATAAAACCAGAATGAATCACGATGTAAGAAGCTTGATTTGGACTCATAAGTCAGTGTAGAATCATCCTGAAGTTGAATCAATATCATTGGACTTATGATGAAGAAGTTATCCCACTTTTAACCTAAGTGATTCCAGTTTGTCTTGTTTGGAGATTTGAGAATTTATTCTTGATACTAATAAAACCAGAATGAATCACGATGTAAAAATCTTGATTTGGACTCATTAATCAGTGTAGAATCACCCTGAAGTTGAATCAATATCATTGGAGTTATGATGAAGAAGTTATCCCACTTTTAACCGAAGTGATTCCAGTTTGCCCTGTTTGGAGATTTGGCAATTTCTTCTTGATACAAATAAAACCAGAATGAATCACAATGTAAGAAACTTGATCTGGACTCATAAATCAGTTTAGAATCATCCTGAAGTTGAACCAATATAATTGCACTTATGATGAAGAAGTTATCCCACTTTTAACCGAAGTGATTCCAGTTTGCCCTGTTTGGAGATTTGGGAACTTATTCTTGATACTAATAAAACCAGAATGAATCACGATGTAATAAGCTTGATCTGGACTCATAAATCAGTTTAGAATCATCCTGAAGTTGAATCAAGATCATAGGAGTTATGATGAAGAAGTTATCCCACTTTTAACCGAAGTGATTCCATTTTGCCCTGTTGGAGATTTGGGAATTTATTCTTGATACTAATAAAACCAGAATAAATCACGATGTGAGAAGCTTGATTTGGACTCATTAATCAGTGTAGAATCACCCTGAAGTTGAATCAATATCATTGGACTTATGATGAAGAAGTTATCCCACTTTTAACCGTAAAGATTCCAGTTTGTCCTGTTTGGAGATTTGGCAATTTATTCTTGATACTAATAAAACCAGAACGAATCACGATGTAAGAAGCTTGATTTGGACTCATTAATCAGTGTAGAATCACCCTGAAGTTGAATCAATATCATTGGAGTTATGATGAAGAAGTTATCCCACTTTTAACCGAAGTGATTCCAGTTTGCCCTGTTTGGATATTTGAAAATTTCTTCTTGATACAAATAAAACCAGAATGAATCAAGATGTAAGAAGCTTGATTTGGACTCATAAATCAGTGTAGAATCATCCTGAAGTTGAATCAATATCATTGGACTTATGATGAAGAAGTTATCCCACTTTTAACCGTAAGTGATTCCAGTTTGTCCTGTTTGGAGATTTGAGAATTTATTCTTGATACTAATAAAACCAGAATGAATCACGATGTAAGAACTTGATTTGGACTCATTAATCAGTTTAGAATCACCCTGAAGTTGAATCAATATCATTGGAGTTATGATGAAGAAGTTATCCCACTTTTAACCGAAGTGATTCCAGTTTGTCCTGTTTGGAGATTTGGCAATTTCTTCTTGATACTAAAAAAACCAGAATGAATCACGATGTAAGAAGCTTGATTTGGACTCATAAATCAGTTTATAATCATCCTGAAGTTGAATATCATTGGACTTATGATGAAAAAGTTATCCCACTTTTAACCGAAGTGATTCCAGTTTGCCCTGTTTGGAGATTTGGCAATTTATTCTTGATACAAATTAAACCAGAATGAATCA
Organism: Moricandia moricandioides; assembly: GCA_905132885.1. Classification (NCBI taxonomy): domain Eukaryota; kingdom Viridiplantae; phylum Streptophyta; class Magnoliopsida; order Brassicales; family Brassicaceae; genus Moricandia; species Moricandia moricandioides. The sequence goes on from CAJHQQ010003624.1 coordinate 4,716, forward strand.
CGATGTAAGAAGCTTGATTTGGACTCATTAATCAGTGTTGAATCACCCTGAAGTTGACTCAAGATCATAGGAGTTATGATGAAGAAGTTATCCCACTTTTAACCGAAGTGATTCCAGTTTGCCCTGTTTGGAGATTTGGGAATTTATTCTTGATACCAATAAAACCAGAATGAATCACGATGTAAGAAGCTTGATTTGGACTCATAAATCAGTGTAGAATCATCCTGAAGTTGAATCAATATCATTGGACTTATGATGAAGAAGTTATCCCACTTTCAACCGTAGTGATTCCAGTTTGTCCTGTTTGGAAATTTGACAATTTCTTCTTGATACAAATAAAATCAGAATGAATAACAATGTAAGAAGTTTAATTTGGACTCATAAATCAGTGTAGAATCATCTTGAAGTTGAATTAATATCATTGGACTTATGATGAAGAAGTTATCCCACTTTTAACCGTAGTGATTCGAGTTTATCCTGTTTGGAGATTTGGCAATTTATTCTTGATACTAATAAAACCAGAATGAATCACGATGTAAGAAACTTGATTTGGACTCATAAATCAGTTTATAATCATCCTGAAGTTGAATCAATATCATTGGACTTATGATGAAGAAGTTATCCCACTTTTAACCGAAGTGATTCCAGTTTGCCCTGTTTGGAGATTTGACAATTTCTTCCTAATACAAATAAAACCAGAATGAATCACGATGTAAGAAACTTGATTTGGACTCATAAATCAGTGTAGAATCATCCTGAAGTTGAATCAATATCATTGGACTTATGATGAAGAAATTATCCCACTTTTAACCGTAGTGATTCCAGTTTACCCTGTTTGGAGATTTGGCAATTTCTTCTTGATACTAATAAAACCAGAATGAATCACGATGTAAGAAACTTGATCTGGACTCATAAATCAGTTTAGAATCATCCTGAAGTTCAATCAATATCATTGGACTTATGATGAAGAAGTTATCCCACTTTTAACCGAAGTGATTCAGTTTGCCTTGTTTGGAGATTTGAGAATTTATTCTTGATACTAATAAAACCAGAATGAATCACGATGTAAGAATCTGGATTTAGACTCATTAATCAGTTTAGAATCACCCTGAAGTTGAATCAATATCATTGGAGTTATGATGAAGAAGTTATCCCACTTTTAACCGAAGTGATTCCAGTTTGCCCTGTTTGGAGATTTGGCAATTTCTTCTTGATACTAATAAAACCAGAATGAATCACGATGTAAGAAGCTTGATTTGGACTCATAAATCAGTGTCGAATCACCCTAAAGTTGACTCAAGATCATAGGAGTTATGATGAAGAAGTTATCCCACTTTTAACCGAAGTGATTCCAGTTTGCCCTGTTTGGAGATTTGGGAATTTATTCTTGATACTAATAAAACCAGAATGAATCACGATGTAAGAAGCTTGATTTGGACTCATTAATCAGTGTAGAATCACCCTGAAGTTGAATCAATATCATTGGACTTATGATGAAGAAGTTATCCCACTTTTAACCGAAGTGATTCCAGTTTGCCCTGTTTGGAGATTTGGCAATTTCTTCTTGATACTAATAAAACCAGAATGAATCACGATGTAAGAAGCTTGATTTGGACTCATAAATCAGTGTAGAATCACCCTGAAGTTGAATCAATATCATTGGAGTTATGATGAAGAAGTTATCCCACTTTTAACCGAAGTGATTCCAGTTTGCCCTGTTTGGAGATTTGGAATTTCTTCTTGATACTAATAAAACCAGAATGAATCACGATGTAAGAAGCTTGATTTGGACTCATAAATCAGTGTAGAATCATCCTGAAGTTGAATCAATATCATTGGACTTATGATGAAGAAGTTATCCCACTTTTAACCGTAGTGATTCCAGTTTATCCTGTTTGGAGATTTGGCAATTTATTCTTGATACAAATAAAACCAGAATGAATCACGATGTAAGAAACTTGATCTGGACTCATAAATCAGTTTAGAATCATCCTGAAGTTGAATCAATATCATTGGACTTATGATGAAGAAGTTATCCCACTTTAACCGAAGTGATTCCAGTTTGCCCTGTTTGGAGATTTGGCAATTTCTTCTTGATACTAATAAAACCAGAATGAATCACGATGTAAGAAGCTTGATTTGGACTCATAAATCAGTTTAGAATCATCCTGAAGTTGAATCAATCATTGGACTTATGATGAAGAAGTTATCCCACTTTTAACCGAAGTGATTCCAGTTTGCCCTGTTTGGAGATTTGGCAATTTATTCTTGATACTAATAAAACCAGAATGAATCACGATGTAAGAAGCTTGATTTGGACTCATTAATCAGTGTAGAATCACCCTGAAGTTGACTCAAGATCATTGGAGTTATGATGAAGAAGTTATCCCACTTTTAACCGAAGTGATTCCAGTTTGCCCTGTTTGGAGATTTGGAATTTATTCTTGATACAATAAAACCAGAATGAATCACGATGTAAGAAGCTTGATTTGGACTCATAAATCAGTGTAGAATCATCCTGAAGTTGAATCAATATCATTGGACTTATGATGAAGAAGTTATCCCACTTTTAACCGAAGTGATTCCAGTTTGTCCTGTTTGGAGATTTGGGAATTTATTCTTGATACTAATAAAACCAGAATGAATCACGATGTAAGAAGCTTGATTTGGACTCATTAATCAGTGTAGAATCACCCTGAAGTTGAATCAATATCATTGGAGTTATGATGAAGAAGTTATCCCACTTTTAACCGAAGTGATTCCAGTTTGCCCTGTTTGGAGATTTGGCAATTTCTTCTTGATACTAATAAAACCAGAATGAATCACGATGTAAGAAGCTTGATTTGGACTCATAAGTCAGTGTAGAATCATCCTGAAGTTGAATCAATATCATTGGACTTATGATGAAGAAGTTATCCCACTTTTAACCTAAGTGATTCCAGTTTGTCCTGTTTGGAGATTTGAGAATTTATTCTTGATACTAATAAAACCAGAATGAATCACGATGTAAGAATCTTGATTTGGACTCATTAATCAGTGTAGAATCACCCTGAAGTTGAATCAATATCATTGGAGTTATGATGAAGAAGTTATCCCACTTTTAACCGAAGTGATTCCAGTTTGCCATGTTTGGAGATTTGGCAATTTCTTCTTGATACAAATAAAACCAGAATGAATCACGATGTAAGAAACTTGATCTGGACTCATAAATCAGTTTAGAATCATCCTGAAGTTGAACCAATATAATTGCACTTATGATGAAGAAGTTATCCCACTTTTAACCGAAGTGATTCCAGTTTGCCCTGTTTGGAGATTTGGGAACTTATTCTTGATACTAATAAAACCAGAATGAATCACGATGTAATAAGCTTGATCTGGACTCATAAATCAGTTTAGAATCATCCTGAAGTTGAATCAAGATCATAGGAGTTATGATGAAGAAGTTATCCCACTTTTAACCGAAGTGATTCCAGTTTGCCCTGTTTGGAGATTTGGGAATTTATTCTTGATACTAATAAAACCAGAATGAATCACGATGTAAGAAGCTTGATTTGGACTCATTAATCAGTGTAGAATCACCCTGAAGTTGAATCAATATCATTGGACTTATGATGAAGAAGTTATCCCACTTTTAACCGTAAAGATTCCAGTTTGTCCTGTTTGGAGATTTGGCAATTTATTCTTGATACTAATAAAACCAGAATGAATCACGATGTAAGAAGCTTGATTTGGACTCATTAATCAGTGTAGAATCACCCTGAAGTTGAATCAATATCATTGGAGTTATGATGAAGAAGTTATCCCACTTTTAACCGAAGTGATTCCAGTTTGCCCTGTTTGGAGATTTGGAAATTTCTTCTTGATACAAATAAAACCAGAATGAATCACGATGTAAGAAGCTTGATTTGGACTCATAAATCAGTGTAGAATCATCCTGAAGTTGAATCAATATCATTGGACTTATGATGAAGAAGTTATCCCACTTTTAACCGTAGTGATTCCAGTTTATCCTGTTTGGAGATTTGACAATTTATTCTTGATACAAATAAAACCAGAATGAATCACGATGTAAGAAACTTGATCTGGACTCATAAATCAGTTTAGAATCATCCTGAAGTTGAATCAATATCATTGGACTTATGATGAAGAAGTTATCCCACTTTTAACCGTAGTGATTCCAGTTTATCTTGTTTGGAGATTTGACAATTTATTCTTGATACTAAAAAAACCAGAATGAATCACGATGTAAGAAGCTTGATTTGGACTCATAAATCAGTTTATAATCATCCTGAAGTTGAATATCATTGGACTTATGATGAAAAAGTTATCCCACTTTTAACCGAAGTGATTCCAGTTTGCCCTGTTTGGAGATTTGGCAATTTATTCTTGATACAAACTAAACCAGAATGAATCACGATGTAAGAAGCTTGATTTGGACTCATTAATCAGTGTTGAATCACCCTGAAGTTGACTCAAGATCATAGGAGTTATGATGAAGAAGTTATCCCACTTTTAACCGAAGTGATTCCAGTTTGCCCTGTTTGGAGATTTGAGAATTTATTCTTGATACCAATAAAACCAGAATGAATCACGATGTAAGAAGCTTGATTTGGACTCATGAATCAGTGTAGAATCATCCTGAAGTTGAATCAATATCATTGGACTTATGATGAAGAAGTTATCCCACTTTCAACCGTAGTGATTCCAGTTTGTCCTGTTTGGAAATTTGACAATTTCTTCTTGATACAAATAAAACCAGAATGAATAACGATGTAAGAAGTTTAATTTGGACTCATAAATCAGTGTAGAATCATCTTGAAGTTGAATCAATATCATTGGACTTATGATGAAGAAGTTATCCCACTTTTAACCGTAGTGATTCGAGTTTATCCTGTTTGGAGATTTGGCAATTTATTCTTGATACTAATAAAACCAGAATGAATCACGATGTAAGAAACTTGATTTGGACTCATAAATCAGTTTATAATCATCCTGAAGTTGAATCAATATCATTGGACTTATGATGAAGAAGTTATCCCACTTTTAACCGAAGTGATTCCAGTTTGCCTTGTTTGGAGATTTGACAATTTCTTCCTAATACAAATAAAACCAGAATGAATCACGATGTAAGAAACTTGATTTGGACTCATAAATCAGTGTAGAATCATCCTGAAGTTGAATCAATATCATTGGACTTATGATGAAGAAATTATCCCACTTTTAACCGTAGTGATTCCAGTTTACCCTGTTTGGAGATTTGGCAATTTCTTCTTGATACTAATAAAACCAGAATGAATCACGATGTAAGAAACTTGATCTGGACTCATAAATCAGTTTAGAATCATCCTGAAGTTCAATCAATATCATTGGACTTATGATGAAGAAGTTATCCCACTTTTAACCGAAGTGATTCAGTTTGCCTTGTTTGGAGATTTGAGAATTTATTCTTGATACTAATAAAACCAGAATGAATCACGATGTAAGAATCTGGATTTAGACTCATTAATCAGTTTAGAATCACCCTGAAGTTGAATCAATATCATTGGAGTTATGATGAAGAAGTTATCCCACTTTTAACCGAAGTGATTCCAGTTTGCCCTGTTTGGAGATTTGGCAATTTCTTCTTGATACTAATAAAACCAGAATGAATCACGATGTAAGAAGCTTGATTTGGACTCATAAATCAGTGTCGAATCACCCTGAAGTTGACTCAAGATCATAGGAGTTATGATGAAGAAGTTATCCCACTTTTAACCGAAGTGATTCCAGTTTGCCCTGTTTGGAGATTTGGGAATTTATTCTTGATACTAATAAAACCAGAATGAATCACGATGTAAGAAGCTTGATTTGGAACTCATTAATCAGTGTAGAATCACCCTGAAGTTGAATCAATATCATTGGAGTTATGATGAAGAAGTTATCCCACTTTTAACCGAAGTGATTCCAGTTTGCCCTGTTTGGAGATTTGGCAATTTCTTCTTGATACTAATAAAACCAGAATGAATCACGATGTAAGAAGCTTGATTTGGACTCATAAATCAGTGTCGAATCACCCTGAAGTTGACTCAAGATCATAGGAGTTATGATGAAGAAGTTATCCCACTTTTAACCGAAGTGATTCCAGTTTACCCTGTTTGGAGATTTGGAATTTATTCTTGATACTAATAAAACCAGAATGAATCACGATGTAAGAAGCTTGATTTGGACTCATTAATCAGTGTAGAATCACCCTGAAGTTGATTCAATATCATTGGAGTTATGATGAAGAAGTTATCCCACTTTTAACCGAAGTGATTCCAGTTTGCCCTGTTTGGAGATTTGGCAATTTCTTCTTGATACAAATAAAACCAGAATGAATCACGATGTAAGAAACTTGATCTGGACTCATAAATCAGTTTAGAATCATCCTAAAGTTGAACCAATATAATTGGACTTATGATGAAGAAGTTATCCCACTTTTAACCGAAGTGATTCCAGTTTGCCCTGTTTGGAGATTTGGGAACTTATTCTTGATACTAATAAAACCAGAATGAATCACGATGTAATAAGCTTGATCTGGACTCATAAATCAGTTTAGAATCATCCTGAAGTTGAATCAAGATCATAGGAGTTATGATGAAGAAGTTATCCCACTTTTAACCGAAGTGATTCCATTTTGCCCTGTTGGAGATTTGGGAATTTATTCTTGATACTAATAAAACCAGAATAAATCACGATGTAAGAAGCTTGATTTGGACTCATTAATCAGTGTAGAATCACCCTGAAGTTGAATCAATATCATTGGACTTATGATGAAGAAGTTATCCCACTTTTAACCGTAAAGATTCCAGTTTGTCCTGTTTGGAGATTTGGCAATTTATTCTTGATACAAATAAAACTAGAATGAATCACGATGTAAGAAACTTGATCTGGACTCATAAATCAGTTTAGAATCACCCTGAAGTTGAATCAAGATCTTAGGAGTAATGATGAAGAAGTTATCCCACTTTTAACCGAAGTGATTCCAGTTTGCCCTGTTTGGAGATTTGGGAATTTATTCTTGATACTAATAAAACCAGAATGAATCACGATGTAAGAAGCTTGATTTGGACTCATTAATCAGTGTAGAATCACCCTGAAGTTGAATCAATATCATTGGAGTTATGATGAAGAAGTTATCCCACTTTTAACCGAAGTGATTCCAGTTTGCCCTGTTTGGAGATTTGACAATTTCTTCTTGATACAAATAAAACCAGAATGAATCACGATGTAAGAAACTTGATCTGGACTCATAAATCAGTTTAGAATCATCCTGAAGTTGAACCAATATAATTGGACTTATGATGAAGAAGTTATCCCACTTTTAACCGAAGTGATTCCAGTTTGTCCTGTTTGGAGATTTGGGAATTTATTCTTGATACTAATAAAACCAGAATGAATCACGATGTAAGAAGCTTGATTTGGACTCATTAATCAGTGTAGAATCACCCTGAAGTTGAATCAATATCATTGGAGTTATGATGAAGAAGTTATCCCACTTTTAACCGAAGTGATTCCAGTTTGCCCTGTTTGGAGATTTGGGAAATTTCTTCTTGATACTAATAAACCAGAATGAATCACGATGTAAGAATCTTGATTTGGACTCATTAATCAGTGTAGAATCACCCTGAAGTTCAATCAATATCATAGGAGTTATGATGAAGAAGTTATCCCACTTTTAACCGAAGTGATTCCAGTTTACCCTGTTTGGAGATTTGGGAATTTATTCTTGATACTAATAAAACCAGAACGAATCACGATGTAAGAAGCTTGATTTGGACTCATTAATCAGTGTAGAATCACCCTGAAGTTGAATCAATATCATTGGAGTTATGATGAAGAAGTTATCCCACTTTTAACCGAAGTGATTCCAGTTTGTCCTGTTTGGAGATTTGGCAATTTCTTCTTGATACTAATAAAACCAGAATGAATCACGATGTAAGAAGCTTGATTTGGACTCATAAATCAGTGTAGAATCAACCTGAAGTTGAATCAATATCATTGGACTTATGATGAAGAAGTTATCCCACTTTTAACCGAAGTGATTCCAGTTTGTCCTGTTTGGAGATTTGAGAATTTATTCTTGATACTAATAAAACCAGAATGAATCACGATGTAAGAATCTTGATTTGGACTCATTAATCAGTGTAGAATCACCCTGAAGTTGAATCAATATCATTGGAGTTATGATGAAGAAGTTATCCCACTTTTAACCGAAGTGATTCCAGTTTGCCCTGTTTGGAGATTTGGCAATTTCTTCTTGATACTAAAAAAACCAGAATGAATCACGATGTAAGAAGCTTGATTTGGACTCATAAATCAGTGTAGAATCATCCTGAAGTTGAATCAATATCATTGGACTTATGATGAAGAAGTTATCCCACTTTCAACCGTAGTGATTCCAGTTTGTCTTGTTTGGAAATTTGACAATTTCTTCTTGATACAAATAAAACCAGAATGAATAACGATGTAAGAAGTTTAATTTGGACTCATAAATCAGTGTAGAATCATCTTGAAGTTGAATCAATATCATTGGACTTATGATGAAGAAGTTATCCCACTTTTAACCGTAGTGATTCGAGTTTATCCTGTTTTGAGATTTGGCAGTTTATTCTTGATACAAATAAAACCAGAATGAATCACGATGTAAGAAACTTGATTTGGACTCATAAATCAGTTTATAATCATCCTGAAGTTGAATCAATATCATTGGACTTATGATGAAGAAGTTATCCCACTTTTAACCGAAGTGATTCCAGTTTGCTCTGTTTGGAGATTTGGCAATTTCTTCCTAATACAAATAAAACCAGAATGAATCACGATGTAAGAAACTTGATCTGGACTCATAAACCAGATTAGAATCATCCTGAAGTTCAATCAATATCATTGGGCTTATGATGAAGAAGTTATCCCACTTTTAACGAAGTGATTCCAGTTTGCCCTGTTTGGAGATTTGGGAATTTATTCTTGATACTAATAAAACCAGAATGAATCACGATGTAAGAATCTGGATTTAGACTCATTAATCAGTGTAGAATCACCCTGAAGTTGAATCAATATCATTGGAGTTATGATGAAGAAGTTATCCCACTTTTAACCGAAGTGATTCCAGTTTGTTCTGTTTGGAGATTTGGCAATTTCTTCTTGATACTAATAAAACCAGAATGAATCACGATGTAAGAAGCTTGATTTGGACTCATAAATCAGTGTCGAATCACCCTGAAGTTGACTCAAGATCATAGGAGTTATGATGAAGAAGCTATCCCACTTTTAACCGAAGTGATTCCAGTTTACCCTGTTTGGAGATTTGGGAATTTATTCTTGATAATAATAAAACCAGAATGAATCACGATGTAAGAAGCTTGATTTGGACTCATTAATCAGTGTAGAGTCACCCTGAAGTTGAATCAATATCATTGGAGTTATGATGAAGAAGTTATCCCACTTTTAACCGAAGTGATTTCAGTTTGCCCTGTTTGGAGATTTGGCAATTTCTTCTTGATACAAATAAAACCAGAATGAATCACGATGTAAGAAACTTGATCTGGACTCATAAATCAGTTTAGAATCATCCTGAAGTTGAACCAATATAATTGGACTTATGATGAAGAAGTTATCCCACTTTTAACCGAAGTGATTCCAGTTTGCCCTGTTTGGAGATTTGGGAATTTATTCTTGATACTAATAAAACCAGAATGAATCACGATGTAAGAAGCTTGATTTGGACTCATTAATCAGTGTAGAATCACCCTGAAGTTGAATCAATATCATTGGAGTTATGATGAAGAAATTATCCCACTTTTAACCGTAGTGATTCCAGTTTACCCTGTTTGGAGATTTGGAAATTTCTTCTTGATACAAATAAAACCAGAATGAATCACGATGTAAGAAACTTGACCTGGACTCATAAATCAGTGTCGAATCACCCTAAAGTTGAATCAATATCATTGGACTTATGATGAAGAAGTTATTCCACTTTTAACCGAAGTGATTCCAGTTTGTCCTGTTTGGAGATTTGAGAATTTATTCTTGATACTAATAAAATCAGAATGAATCACGATGTAAGAATCTTGATTTGGACTCATTAATCAGTGTAGAATCACCCTGAAGTTGAATCAATATCGTTGGAGTTATGATGAAGAAGTTATCCCACTTTTAACCGAAGTGATTCCAATTTGCTATGTTTGGAGATTTGGCAATTTCTTCTTGATACTAAAAAAACCAGAATGAATCACGACGTAAGAAGCTTGATTTGGACTCATAAATCAGTGTCGAAATACCCTGAAGTTGACTAAAGATCATAGGAGTTATGATGAAGAAGTTATCCCACCTTTAACCGAAGTGATTCCAGTTTACCCTGTTTGGAGATTTGGGAATTTATTCTTGATACTAATAAAACCAGAATGAATCACAATGTAAGAAGCTTGATTTGGACTCATTAATCAGTGTAGAATCACCCTGAAGTTGAATCAATATCATTGGAGTTATGATGAAGAAATTATCCCACTTTTAACCGTAGTGATTCCAGTTTGCCCTGTTTGGAGATTTGGCAATTTCTTCTTGATACTAATAAAACCAGAATGAATCACGATGTAAGAAACTTGATCTGGACTCATAAATCAGTGTCGAATCACCCTGAATTTGACTCAAGATGATAGGAGTTATGATGAAGAAGTTATCCCACTTTTAACGGAAGTGATTCCAGTTTACCCTGTTTGGAGATTTGGGAATTTATTCTTGATACTAATAAAACCAGAACGAATCACGATGTAAGAAGCTTGATTTGGACTCATTAATCAGTGTAGAATCACCCTGAAGTTGAATCAATATCATTGGAGTTATGATGAAGAAGTTATCCCACTTTTAACCGAAGTGATTCCAGTTTGCCCTGTTTGGAGATTTGGGAAATTACTCTTGATACTAATTAAACCAGAATGAATCACGATGTAAGAATCTGGATTTAGACCCATTAATCAGTGTAGAATCACCCTGAAGTTGAATCAATATCATTGGAGTTATGATGAAGAAGTTATCTTACTTTTAACCGAAGTGATTCCAGTTTGCCCTGTTTGGAGATTTGGCAATTTCTTCTTGATACTTAAAAAACCAGAATGAATCACGATGTAAGAAGCTTGATTTGGACTCATAAATCAGTGTCGAAATACCCTGAAGTTGACTCAAGATCATAGGAGTTATGATGAAGAAGTTATCCCACCTTTAACCGAAGTGATTCCAGTTTGCCCTGTTTGGAGATTTGGGAATTTATTCTTGATACTAATAAAACCAGAATGAATCACGATGTAAGAAGCTTGATTTGGACTCATTAATCAGTGTAGAATCACCCTGAAGTTGAATCAATATCATTGGAGTTATGATGAAGAAGTTATCCCACTTTTAACCGAAGTGATTCCAGTTTGTCCTGTTTGGAGATTTGGCAATTTCTTCCTGCTACAAATAAAACCAGAATGAATCACGATGTAAGAAACTTGATCTGGACTCATAAATCAGTTTAGAATCATCCTGAAGTTCAATCAATATCATTGGACTTATGATGAAGAAGTTATCCCACTTTTAACCGAAGTGATTCCAGTTTGCCCTGTTTGGAGATTTGGGAATTTATTCTTGATACTAATAAAACCAGAATGAAACACGATGTAAGAATCTGGATTTAGACTCATTAATCCGTGTAGAATCACCCTGAAGTTGAATCAATATCATTGGAGTTATGATGAAGAAGTTATCCCACTTTTAACCGAAGTGATTCCAGTTTGCCCTGTTTGGAGATTTGGCAATTTCTTCTTGATACTAATAAAACCAGAATGAATCACGATGTAAGAAGCTTGATTTGGACTCATAAATCAGTGTCGAATCACCCTGAAGTTGATTCAACATCATAGGAGTTATGATGAAGAAGTTATCCCACTTTTAACCGAAGTGATTCCAGTTTACCGTGTTTGGAGATTTGGGAATTTATTCTTGATACTAATAAAACCAGAATGAATCACGATGTAAGAAGCTTGATTTGGACTCATCAATCAGTTTAGAATCATCCTTAAGTTGAATCAATATCATTGGACTTATGATGAAGAAGTTATCCCACTTTTAACCGAAGTGATTCCAGTTTGCCCTGTTTGGAGATTTGGTAATTTATTCTTGATACAAATGAAACCAGAATGAATCACGATGTAAGAAGCTTGATTTGGACTCATTAATCAGTGTTCAATCACCCTGAAGTTGACTCAAGATCATAGGAGTTATGATGAAGAAGTTATCCCACTTTTAACCGAAGTGATTCCAGTTTGCCCTATTTGGAGATTTGGGAAATTATTCTTGAAACCAATAAAACCAGAATAAATCACGATGTAAGAAGCTTGATTTGGACTCATAAATCAGTGTAGAATCATCCTGAAGTTGAATCAATATCATTGGACTTATGATGAAGAAGTTATCCCACTTTTAACCGTAGTGATTCCAGTTTATCCTGTTTGGAGATTGGACAATTTCTTCTTGATACAAATAAAACCAGAATGAATAACGATGTAACAAGTTTAATTTGGACTCATAAATCAGTGTAGAATCATCTTGAAGTTGAATCAATATCATTGGACTTATGATGAAGAAGTTATCCCACTTTTAACCGTAGTGATTCCAGTTTATCCTGTTTGGAGATTTGGCAATTTATTCTTGATACAAATAAAACCAGAATCAATCACGATGTAAGAAACTTGATTTGGACTCATAAATCAGTTTATAATCATCCTGCAGTTGAATCAATATCATTGGAATTATGATGAAGAAGTTATCCCACTTTTAACCGAAGTGATTCTAGTTTGCCCTGTTTGGAGATTTGGGAATTTATTCTTGATACTAATAAAATCAGAATTAATCACAATGTAAGAAGCTTGATTTGGACTCATAAATCAGTGTCGAATCACCCTGAAGTTGAATCAATATCATTGGACTTATGATGAAGAAGTTATCCCACTTTTAACCGTAGTGATTCCAGTTTACCCTGTTTGGAGTTTTGACAATTTCTTCTTGATACAAATAAAACCAGAAAGAATCACGATGTAAGAAGCTTGATCTAGACTCATAAATCAGTTTATAATCATCCTGAAGTTGAATCAATATCTTTGGACTTATGATGAAGAAGTTATCCCACTTTTAACCGAAGTGATTCCAGTTTACCATGTTTGGAGATTTGGGAATTTATTCTTGATACTAATAAAACCAGAATGAATCACGATGTAAGAAGCTTGATTTGGACTCATTAATCAATGTAGAATCACCCTGAAGTTGAATCAATATCATTGGACTTATGATGAAGAAGTTATCCCACTTTTAACCGTAGTGATTCCAGTTTACCCTGTTTGGAGATTTGACAATTTCTTCTTTATACTAATAAAACCAGAATGAATCACGATGTAAGAAGCTTCATTTGGAATCATTAATCAGTGTAGAATCACCCTGAAGTTGAATCAATATCATTGGACTTATGATGAAGAAGTTATCCCAGTTTTAACATTAGTGATTCCAGTTTATCCTGTTTGGAGATTTGGCAATTTCTTCTTGATACTAATAAAACCAGAATGAATCACGATGTAAGAAGCTTGATTTGGACTCATTAATCAGTGTAGAATCACCCTGAAGTTGAATTAATATCATTGGAGTTATGATGAAGAAGTTATCCCACTTTTAACCGAAGTGATTCCAGTTTGCCATGTTTGGAGATTTGGCAATTTCTTCTTGATACAAATAAAACCAGAATCAATCACGATGTAAGAAGCTTGATTTGGACTCATAATTCAGTGTAGAATCATCCTGAATTTGAATCAATATCATTGGACTTATGGTGAAGAAGTTATCCCACTTTTAACCGTAGTGATTCCAGTTTATCCTGTTTGGAGATTTGGCAATTTCTTCTTGATACAAATAAAACCAGAATGAAACACGATGTAAGAAGCTTGATTTGGACTCATAAATCAGTGTAGAATCATCCTGAAGTTGAATCAATATCATTGGACTTATGATGAAGAAGTTATCCCACTTTTAACTAAAGTGATTCCAGTTTGCCCTGTTTGGAGATTTGGGAATTTATTCTTTATACTAATAAAACCACAATGAATCACGATGTAAGAAGCTTGATTTGGACTCATTAATCAGTGTAGAATCACCCTGAAGTTGAATGAATATGGAGTTATGATGAAGAAGTTATCCCACTTTTAACCGAAGTGATTCGAGTTTGCCCTGTTTGGAGATTTGGCAATTTCTTCTTGATACAAATAAAACCAGAATGAATCACGATGTAAGAAACTTGATCTGGACTCATAAATCAGTTTAGAATCATCCTGAAGTTGAATCAATATCATTGGACTTATGATGAAGAAGTTATCCCACTTTTAACCGAAGTGATTCCAGTTTGCCCTGTTTGGAGATTTGGGAATTAATTCTTGATACTAATAAAACCAGAATGAATCACGATGTAAGAATCTTGATTTGGACTCATTAATCAGTGTAGAATCACACTGAAGTTGAATCAATATTATTGGAGTTATGATGAAGAAGTTATCCCACTATTAACCGAAGTTATTCCAATTTGCCCTGTTTGGAGATTTGGCAATTTCTTCTTGATACTAATAAAACCAGAATGAATCACGATGTAAGAAACTTGATTTGGACACATAAATCAGTGTCGAATCACCCTGAAGTTGACTAAAGATCATAGGAGTTATGATGAACAAGTTATCCCACTTTTAACCGAAGTGATTCCAGTTTATCCTGTTTGGAGATTTGGGAATTTTTTCTTGATACTAATAAAACAAGAATGAATCACGATGTAAGAAGCTTGATTTGGACTCATTAATCAGTGTAGAATCACCCTGAAGTTTAATCAATATCATTGGAGTTATGATGCAGAAGTTATCCCACTTTTAACCGAAGTGATTCCAGTTTGCCCTATTTGGAGATTTGGCAATTTCTTCTTGATACAAATAAAACCAGAATGAATCACGATGTAAGAAGCTTGATTTGGACTCATAAATAAGTGTAGAATCATCCTGAAGTTGAATCAATATCATTGGACTTATGATGAAGAAGTTATCCCACTTTTAACCGTAGTGATTCCAGTTTATCCTGTTTGGAGATTTGGCAATTTGTTATTGATACAAATAAAACCAGAATGAATCACGATGTAAGAAACTTGATCTGGACTCATAAATCAGTTTAGAATCATCCTGAAGTTGAATCAATATCATTGGACTTATGATGAAGAAGTTATCTCACTTTTAACCGAAGTGATTCCAGTTTGCCCTGTTTGGAGATTTGGCAATTTCTTCTTGATACTAATAAAACCAGAATGAATCACGATGTAAGAAGCTTGATTTGGACTCATAAATCAGTGTCGAATCACCCTGAAGTTGACTCAAGATCATAGGAGTTATGATGAAGAAGGTATCCCACCTTTAACCGAAGTGATTCCAGTTTGCCATGTTTGGAGATTTGGGAATTTATTCTTGATACTAATAAAACCAGAATAAATCACGATGTAAGAAGCTTGATTTGGACTCATTAATCAGTGTAGAATCACCCTGAAGTTGAATCAATATCATTGGACTTATGATGAAGAAGTTATCCCACTTTTAACCGAAGTGATTCCAGTTTGCCCTGTTTGGAGATTTGGGAATTTATTCTTGATACTAATAAAACCAGAATGAATTACGATGTAAGAAGCTTGATTTGGACTCATTAATCAGTGTAGAATCACCCTGAAGTTGAATCAATATCACTGGACTTATGATGAAGAAGTTATCCCACTTTTAACCGTAGTGATTCCAGTTTACCCTGTTTGGAGATTTGGCAATTTATTCTTGATAGAAATAAAACCAGAATGAATCACGATGTAAGAAGCTTGATATGGACTCATAAATCAGTTTAGAATCATCCTGAAGTTGAATCAAGATCATATGAGTTATGATGAAGAAGTTATCCCACTTTTAACCGAAGTGATTCCAGTTTGCCCTGTTTGGAGATTTGGGAATTTATTCTTGATACTAATAAAACCAGAATGAATCACGATGTAAGAAGCTTGATTTGGACTCATTAATCAGTGTAGAATCACCCTGAAGTTGAATCAATATCGTTGGAGTTATGATGAAGAAGTTATCCCACGTTTAACCGAAGTGATTCCAGTTTGCCCTGTTTGGAGATTTGACAATTTCTTCTTTGATATAGGCACCAAATGGCACCTAACTCAACTTGGACTAAAGGGAAAGATGGACCAGGAAACCGGTATAGGAGTGACTTGAAATGGATGGGGAATGAAAGGATGTGTAGATGGAATGGATTTCGGTTGCTTGATGATTGAATAGAACCAATGGAGGATGGGAAACAACAAATGGTTGTATAACCAACTTGTTATCTCACTGGATGGATGATGGCGTGTAGATGGAGTGTGGATCCAAGCTGCTTGTTCGTATAAACAACTCAACAAGGACTAGGAGAGGGAGATGGAATGAATAGATTGTTCTTCACAATCTGATGGATCGAAAGTCGCCACAAACTCTATGGAATGAGCTTGATAAGAAAAGATGCTCTCAATGCTGCTTCTCACACACACGGAAAGACTTAGGGTTTTAGTTGCTAAAGGCAAACTGACTCATATATTTCATAAAGGTTGAAAATACAAGGCTGCTTATAGGGGCTTATATACTCGCCGATGCAGCTATGCCCTTCTAGGGGTCTTTGAAGCAAATATATTACATGACTCAATGTTAGGACCTAATAAAAGCAATAGGGTAAACAATGCCTGGTTTTATTCGAATTGAAATAAAGAAAAGACCCAAAACCTGCAAGAAAATCAAGTAAATCGAATATTGAAATGAGCTTACCTTACTTACCTCTTTTGATGGATTTGGAGTTGAATAAGGTAACGGTTGGGGCTGGGAGACGAGCATAGGAGTGTAGTGATGTCGTTTGAAGGCTGGTCTCTTCCCCTTGATACTCACCGTTTCACTTAAGTGGGGAGATGGTGAATAAGGAAACCATCTCCTTGTTTGGAATGATAGACCATAGGTTAGTATCATTTCTTGGACCGTCTTGTATAACATAAGATGTGTCTTGTGTAGCTTCTGATCCTGAAATGGAGAGCTTGTCTAGACGGTTAGTGATGTCTTCTAAGTTGGGGTTGGTGATGGCCTTGGTAAACAACCCTTCAATGGCTTCACAGAAACTTGCAATCACCCCCTTGGTTCCTGATCTTATTCTTGGTTCTTGTCTAAGAGTAGGGATGTTGATATCTGGTTCTATGCCCTCATCATTCTCTCCCTCTTGAGGAGGTTCTGACCTCAGAACAGTTTCATCTGCATGGAAATAAGATAGATCAGATACATTGAAGGTGGAAGACACATTGAACTCACCTGGCAGCTCCAGCTGGTATGCATTGTCATTGATCTTTTTAAGAACTTTGAATGGACCATCTCCTCTAAGAGATAGCTTAGACTTCCTCTGGTTAGGAAACCTCTCTGATCTCATGTGTAGCCAGACCCAATCTCCTGGTTCAAAGGCAACTTCCTTTCTTCCCTTGTCAGCTTGCTTCTTGGTCAGTTCATTCTTGTGCTCTAGGTTAGTCTTGACCTTCTCATGAATCTTCTTCATTAACTCGGCCTTGGTTTCTCCTTCTTGACTAACCATCTGATCCTTATGGGGAATAGGTAAGAGGTCCAGAGGTGTTGTTGGCTTAAACCCATACACAATCTCAAAAGGTGAGAGCTTAGTAGCAGAGTGGGGAACTCGGTTATAAGCAAACTCAATATAAGGTAGACAATCAAGCCAATTCCTCAAGTTCTTACCAACCGTGGCTCTTAATAGAGTGGAGAGTGTGCGGTTTACAACCTCAGTCTTCCCATCAGTTTGGGGATGGCAGGTTGTTGAGAAAAGCAGCTTAGTGCCCAGCTTTCTCCAAAGGGTCCTCCAAAAGTGGCTCAAGAACTTTGTGTCTCGGTCAGAAACAATAGTTCTAGGAATACCATGAAGCTTCACCACTTCTTTGAAGAATAAATCAGCGGTTTGGGAGGCATCATTGGTCTTGTTGCAAGGAATGAAATGTGCCATCTTAGAGAACTTGTCCACTACCACAAAGATAGAGTCCTTGTTCCTGATCTTTGGCAATCCTAGAACAAAATCCATGGAAATATCTACCCAAGGTAGGTCAGGGATAGGTAATGGAATGTATAACCCATGAGGATATAACCTGGATTTTGCCTTGAGACAAATGATGCACCTTGCACAGAACTTCTCTACATCCGTTCTCTAAATGTTACAGGCTGGGACGCGAGGGTGGTGTAATTATCGAGAAATCAATAGAGATGGTGTTGGTCGATGGAGTTGCTACTGCTCTATTCCGTCCAAGACAACCTGAAACAAGATAGAATAGTAAGGTAATGATATGATAAACAAAATAAGAACAAAGGAAGTAAAAGAGATAAGGGATGGAATGATCGATGGAGTGAAGGTTGAATATGGATGGATGGATGGATCGATGATGCTGGATGGTTGGCGATTGACTCTCTCAATCTGTGTCTCAAGGCTTCTGATTCTCTCAAGGAACCTGTGTGAAAACTAAAGAGATATCTGAGGTTATATGAGTATTTGAGACGTTGAAAGAGATTAGAGAAGAGATTGGAAGAGACTTGGAGACTAAAGTTTGAAAGGAGACTAGAAATCCATTTCTGGATATGAAGAACACTAGAGAGAGTAAGAGAGACTCGAAATGTTTGCTTGTTTATTCATCTGAGTATAGGTTACAATATATAGGAAAGCATTAACCTTAGCCACAAACGGTCATAAAGGTTAAGGTAACCAAGAGGGAAACGTGGTTAGTCTAAGGGAGAGGCGCGCCTTGATTTGAATACTTGGCTGAGGAAGCTTGATGCCTTTGGCATCTTGACCAGATGCCTTCTCCTTTCCAGCCCGAGCCAGCCTGTCTTGGTCAAGCCTTATCCACGAGCTTCTTCACTTCATTTACCGGATAAGGGGCAAGTTAACTTCTCTTTAACCTTGCACCCATTTACCTTAGATTCTCCCTTCCTTGTGTCACACGTTCTTGCCTTGTACGGATAGGGAGTTGTACGGCCTAGGGCCATCCGTACACTTTTGCCCTATTTTTGCACAAGATCAGAATGTGTTTAAGTTGAGTTTAAACACACCTTGGTCGAGTTGTCCGTACAGTCCGTATTGTCCGTACACTCTCCCTAGCTTTGCACTTCTTTCCTCTTGATCCCATTCCCTTGGTTTAAGCTTCTCAGCCTTTCTTCTTCCTTTACTCAGATCAACACTTGTGCTCCATTTCTTATTTGGTTCAACACTCCCCCTCAAGCTTGACCAAGGGGAACCGGTCAAGCTTGGATGTCATGAGATCTTCCTCATTAAAAACCTTGCCAAAGAAAACCCTCCTTAGGGATAAAACCTCAGCAAGGAAAAGAGTAAAGACCTCATGACAAGAGGATCTAGTTGCGCCTGGTAAGATCACTAAGTCCTAATCTGTGATGAATGGACTCAAGTGTCTTCTGTCTTGGAGGTTTAGTGAAAACATCTGCCAACTGATCTTCACTCCGTGTAAAACAAGGTAAGATCACTCCTTGGACTATCATTTGCCTCACCTTGTGGCAATCAACCTCAATGTGCTTGGTTCTCTCATGAAACACCGAGTTGGAGGCAATGTGGATTGCTGCTTGATTGTCACAATGCATGGTCATTGGTGTAGACTGGCCATGTACTCAGCTTCAGCATTTGAACAAGATACCACCTTCTGCTTCTTGCTCTTCCAAGTAACCAAGTTCCCACCAATGAATGTGCAATAGCCAGTGGTTGACTTCCTATCTGCTCTATCTCCAGCCCAATCAGCATCACAGTATCCCACTACCTCAGTGCTCTTGTTGCAACCCATCCACACTCCTTGTTCTGGTGAACCATTTAGATACATCAGGATCCTATTTACCATGCTCCAATGGTGCTCCTTTGGTCCTTGCATATGTTGGCTCACATGATTCACAGCAAAGCATATGTCAGGACGTGTAATGGTTAAGTAGATCAACTTACCAACAAGCTTCCTATAGAGCTTGGCATCTTCAAATGGTTGGCTATCTTCAATCTCCCCCTCACGTGGAACCTTATACCCATCTTCCAGAGGTGTCTTCACTGTCTTTCCTCCAAGTTTACCTGCATCTTTCAAAAGATCAAGTGTATATTTCCTTTGAGAAAGAAACAATCCTTCCTTGGACCTACATATCTCAATTCCAAGGAAGTATTTCATTTCTCCCAAGTCTTTAATTTCAAAGACAAAATTTAAGAAGTCCTTAGTAGATTGAATTCCAACCTTGTCACTTCCTGTGATGATGATATCATCAACATACACAAGAAGGACTACAATACCTGATGAGGTGGATAAGGAGAAGAGAGCATGGTCGAGTTCTGACCTCTTGAAACCTCTTCCATTCAGAGTTGTGCTTAGTTTGGTGTACCAGGCTCTAGGTGATTGTTTGAGACCATAGATGGCTTTCTTCAGTCTTAGGACATTTCTCTCTTTGACCAAATGCTCAAGACCAGGAGGAGGAAGCATATAGAACTCATCTTCAAGTTCTCCTTGCAAGAAAGAATTCTTCACATCCATTTGCCAAAGACCCCATTACAAGTTCATAGCAAGAGATAGCACTATTCTGATTGTATGGAGCTTGGCAACTGGAGCAAACGTGTCAATGTAGTCCTCTCCATAAGTTTGAGTGAACCCTCTGGCTACCAGTCTAGTCTTCTTCCTATCAATCTTCCCATTTGCAAGATACTTGATGGTGAATATCCATCTGCTAGAAACAGCCTTCTTCCCTTTTGGTAGTGCACTTTCATACCAAGTATCATTCTTGATCATTGCATCTGCTTCAGCACCAACTGATTCCCTCCATTCTTTGTCTTGCATAGCTTCTTCATAAGAGCTTGGTAACTTACTCTCATCCAGACTCGTCATGAAAGCACAATGGTCTTCAGAGTAATATAGTAGTGTACAAGCAGCTTGAACAGGATGCTCCACTGCTTGTGCATTGTAGTATACCCTTGTATTCACCCAGTTGGATGGAGGGTTTCTTATCCTTGTACTCCTTCTTAAAGGTTGAGGTTGAGGTACTTCAGGTTGTTCTTCCTCAATCTCTCCTTCTTCTTCCTGGTTTGCACCTTCCTCATCTTCATTTCCTTGATCCACACCTTGATCATGTTGTGAGCCTGATGATTCTTCCTCATATTGCTCATGAGCATCAGGTTCATTTCCCCCCTCATGGTCGAGGTGGGGTTCCTGACCATCCATATCCATAGTAGGTGGACCTTGTTGTTGTTTACTTCCACCCTTGTGATCCTGAGATAAGTTAATCCCAAGACTCTCCAAGATAATCCTCAAGTTTGCAGCCTTATCTGATGTCAAATCCTTTAATTCTGCTTGGTTCTTTTCTTCATATAACCCTCTTTCTTCTACAAACTTCACATCCCTTGATATAAACACCCTCCTGGTTACTGGATCATAACACTTGTATCCCTTCTGAGTTGGTGAGTAGCCAATAAACATCCCCTTGGTACTCTTTGCTTCCAACTTGTTCCTGAGTTCTCCTGGTTTGTGAACAAAGCAAAGACACCCAAAGACTCGAAGGTGATCTAAGGTGGCCTATAATTGTTCAATACTTCAAATGGTGACTGATCATGAAGAACTCTGGTTGGGGTTCGGTTGATCAAGTAACAAGCTGTGGCAACAACATCACTCCAGAATCTCTTGGGCACATTTGCTTGGAACATCATGGACCGAGCAACCTCCATAAGGTGTCTATTCTTCCTTTCTGCTACTCCATTCTGTTGTGGGGTGTAAGGGCAGCTTGTTTGATGAAGAATGCCATGTTGAGATAGATGCAACTTGAATGCTTGACTTGTGTATTCTCCACCATTATCTGATCTAAAAACTTTCAGCTTAGCATTGAAATGGTTAGTCACATAAGTATGAAAGTTTCTAAATGCATCAAGCACCCTATCTTTAGATGGAATCAAGGTTATCCAGGTGTATTTCGATTTTTCATCTATGAATGTGACAAAGTACTTATGATTCTCTCTAGACAAGCAAGGGGCAGTCCAAACATCTGAATGTATTAGATCAAAGCAATTATCATAGATAGTAGTGGACTTATGGAAAACAGTCTTACAATGCTTGCCTAAAATACAAGCTTCACAATCATTATTTTCAAACACAACACCTGGAACCATTAAGTTTAAAGCTCTAACATGAGGGTGTCCTAGTCTAGCATGCCACAAAGCATTCTTATTTAAAGTAGAAGCAGAAGCAGAAGTAAAGGAACAATTATGATCAGGCAAAACATTAATCTCTTCAAGTAGATATAGGTCTCCTTTTGTAACTCCTTGCCCAATCACACGGTTGCTTTCAATATCCTGAAACTTAACATCATTAGGACTGAAGATAACTTTGCATTTGAGATCATTAGTGCATTTCTTAACAGATAACAAGTTTGAAGTAAACTCAGGCATATAAAAAGCTCTAGACTCCTTATCAAACAGTTTTAATTTACCTATACCTCTTATTGGAATCCTATCACCATTAGCAATCATAACATTTCCATGAGCAGGTTCTATTTCTTTAATAAGTCTAGTATCACTAATCATATGATGTGATGCACCTGAATCAACTATCAATGGTTTAGACATGCTACAAGCACTAAGAGATAGACCAGCATTCCTAGAGTGAGTATAAGCATCAGTTTGATCATAAAGGCTAATAACTTTAGATGCACCAAATGAATATCCCCTGAGGTTACCAAAGATGTTACCATTGTCCTTGAGCATTTTGATGAGAGCATCCATCTCTGATTTGCGGATGAACTCATGCTCATTTGGGCGGTTGGTTGGTTGAGCTGCATAGGTCACCAATGCCTTGTTCTCACCACCTTCTCCTCCTTCAGTCTTTGATGCCCGGTTTGATGTTCCTGCTCCACTCATCAGCTGCTGATCACTTCCTCCATTGCTCACATTTGCCCTTGCATCTCTATCCTTCATGAACTTGTTTGGCTTGAGATGTGGATGGAGGATCCAGCACTGATGCTTCTTGTGACCTTGTCTCTTGCAATGGTCACAGTTTCCATTGAATCTTCTTTCTTCATACTTGTTCACCCTGTTGGCTTGAGGAACTTCAGCTTGATTAGCCAAGTGATGTGATCATGGACTAGTACAACAAGGAAGAAGATGTAACCAGGAATGCAACCATGGATCAGTCAGCTAGTGAAGATGTCTTAGCCATTCCAGAAGGCCCCATGACTCGTTCAAAAACTAAGAAACTAAATGGAGCCATTGGAGGATTACTTAGACTCGTATGGAAACAAGAAGAAGGTCTTGGAAAAAGCTTGATGATCCGAGATACCTTCATCACCATTCAAGCTATCTCCTCATCTAGCTGAGTTGGTACTTAGGCAAGTACTTGTGTGTGCTCTTTTCCTTGCTCTTGGTTTTGTCCCAAAGAGGTTTTCCGGAGGAAGGTTTTTAACGAGGCCACAAGCTACTTCACACATCACCTAGGTGCTAATATCGGTCCAAGCCTAAGGAGACTACTCTATCTATTTATCTTATGTTATGTTTTAGACTATAGTTTTTATGTTATGTTATTTCTCGAAACCTAAGGCATATTCCTTGGTTTCTCTATTTAAACGCTTGTAAACACTCATTCTGAATCAAGTAGTCTTTTATCAAAAACCTTTTGTCTACTCTTTCTCTCTTCTTTGTCGAGTGTGAGAGCTTGTTGGTGAGTCATATCCGGCGTCTAAGGTTTCTAGTTTGGTGTGTCATATCTGATCTAGATCCTAGGAGTATCAAGGAGTCCATCCACATCTCTTTGTGTCACCTAATCGATCCACATACCTTGATAAACTTGAGTCTCTGATTCGTTTAGGCAAGGATCTATCCCATCTGATCCAGAGCAACATCCTAGGATCATATTAAGTGGTCTCAGAGCTACTCTGGATAGGGAAGTTTTCGATCTCTCTTTGGTTTCAAGTCGAACTTTTTGACTTCTCATAAAACCGATTGATCGATCTGTGATTTGCTGTTGTTTTTCGTAGAATCTGATCATATTTTCGTTTGATATCGATCCATCTGTGTTGAATCCTGATAGATCTAAAAGTTCTTACCATATTTGGATTCAAACTAAACCGATCCGTGTGAAAGAAGTAATCGAATCGTTTGAACTGTTGAATCACTTGCGATTGAAGTTGTTTGCTTTAGCTTTGTGATCTAATCTGATTTGATCGTATTCATCTTAGGTTCTGATTTCATAAAACTTAAACTGATTAATCTGATCTGAAGATTTGTCGATTGAATTCTCTGATCCGTGATCTGCAAGTTTGATCTTTTGAACCATTTTGAAAAGCGAATTTTGTTTTGATTGCTCAATCTATTTGAATTCTCTTGAACAACTTACTTGTTTAAGTTCTTTCTGATTCAGGTGCATGGTGAACGAGTCAGAGGAGGAAGCAGAACTTGTAAGGCAAAACAAGCTACTGAGGGATCAAATGACTGATCAACTAAACCAAACGATGATCTCCACGGTTGCTGATATGATTAAGGCCAGTATAAGGGAACTCCGTGATGAACTAAGGCTAGAGATGAGGCAGGCTACTGGTCAGGGGAACAGCAATGAGCCTAGAAGAGAAAGGGTGAACCAAACTCAACAAGAACCAGAAGAATCTAGGAGGAACCAGCGTGAGCATGCTGGATCCCAAGAAACTGACAACTACTATGAACACCACCATAGCTCTTCTTCTAGAGACAGCCGGAGGAGGCAGAGACGTGATCAAGAAGGAAGGAGACATCAACGTGATGATCTTGCTGGACTAAAGCTAAAGATACCTCCCTTTTATGGCAAGGCTGATCCGGATGCCTATTTGGAGTGGGAGAAGAAGATAGAGCTTGTCTTTGATTGTCAGCAGTACACTCAAGCTCAAAAGATTCAAATAGCAGCTACTGAGTTCTATGATTATGCTCTGAGTTGGTGGGATCAACTAGTGACTACTAGGAGACGCAACCAAGAGTATCCAGTTGAATCATGGCAGGAGATGAAATATATTATGCGCAAGAGGTTTGTTCCAAGTCATTACCACCGTGATCTCCATCAGAAGCTAAGGAAGCTCACTCAAGGATCTAGGTCCGTGGAAGAGTACTTTCAAGAGATGGAACTGCTTATGCTGAGGGCTTGTGTTTCTGAGGATAGAGAAGCAACCATGTCACGGTTTCTAGGAGGACTCAACCGTGAGATTCAAAACAATGTGGAGATGCAACATTATGTGGAACTAGAAGAGATGTTGCATAAGGCTATTCTTGTGGAACAACAGCTTAAAAGAAAAGGACACTCACGCACTAGTTATGGGACTACAAAGTTTCATACCCCTAAGGAGGAAAAGCCAGCCTACACTAAGGAGAGCAAACCATACCCTAAAGAAGAAGCAAAGCCAACTGCGGTGTTTGGGAAGGATAAAGGAAAGGCCGTGGCTACCAGTTCAAGGGCTAGAGATGTCAAGTGTTTCAAATGCCAAGGAAGAGGGCATTATGCCAATGAATGCACCAACAAACGGATCATGATTCTGCTTGAGAATGGAGAATATGAGTCTGAAGATGACAAAACAGAGTATGATCACGAGCAATCAGAGGAAGAATATGAAGAAGAACCAGTGAGAGGGAGACTGATGGTAGCTAGAAGGCTCTTGAATCTACAAAAAAAGACTGAGGAACTTGAGCAACGAGAAAATCTGTTCTATACCCGGTGTATGGTGCAAGGAAAGGTTTGTAGCCTCATTGTAGATGGAGGAAGCTGTGTCAATGTTGCTAGTGAGACAATGGTAAAGAAGTTGGGATTGAAGGTTCAAAAGCATCCAAAACCTTACCGGCTACAATGGCTTAATGAAGAAGGTGAAATGAAGGTATCAAGTCAAGTGGTGGTACCTCTTGCTATTGGGCGATATGAGGATGAAATTTTGTGTGATGTGTTGCCAATGGAAGCTAGTCACATCCTCCTGGGAAGGCCTTGGCAATCAGATAGACGTGTGATACATGATGGCTATACCAACAAGCACTCATTTGAGTTCAAGGGAAAGAAGACAGTGTTGATACCCTTAACTCCTAAGGATGTGCAACAAGATCAACTTCAGCTTCAAAAGAAGAAAGAGATCGACCTTAAACCTGATCAAAGCAAGCAGCATAACTTCTATGCCAAACAGGGAGACATCAAAAGAACTCTTTACTCTCATCATTCGGTTATAATGCTTGTTTATAAGGAAACTCTTCTAACCATAACTGATCTACCACCGGATTATCCGAGTGAACTTGTTTCTCTATTACAGGAGTATGAAGATGTGTTTCCAGATGATCAACCTATTGGTTTACCACCTATACGTGGGATTGAGCATCAAATAGACTTTGTTCCTGGATCAACACTTCCAAACCGTCCAGCATACAGAACAAATCCTGTGGAGACCAAGGAATTGCAAAGACAAGTTGAGGAGTTGATGGAAAAGGGGCATATCAGAGAGAGTTTGAGTCCATGTGCTGTTCCGGTTCTTCTTGTCCCTAAGAAGGATGGTAGCTGGCGCATGTGTGTTGATTGTAGAGCAATAAACAACATAACAGTGAAGTATCGCCATCCTATTCCTAGACTAGATGATATGCTTGATGAATTGCATGGTTCTTGCATCTTTTCTAAGATAGACTTGAAGAGTGGTTATCACCAAATTAGAATGAAAGAAGGTGATGAGTGGAAAACTGCATTCAAAACTAAACATGGGTTGTATGAATGGTTAGTTATGCCATTCGGATTAACAAATGCACCTAGTACATTCATGAGGTTGATGAATCATGTGCTTAGATCATTCATAGGCATCTTTGTTGTAGTATATTTTGATGACATTCTAGTCTATAGCAAGAACATTACTGATCATATAGAGCATCTTAGATCAGTTCTTGATGTGTTGAGAGAAGAGAAACTTTATGCAAACTTGAAGAAATGCACTTTTTGTACGGATAACTTGGTCTTTCTAGGCTTTGTTGTGAGTGCAGATGGTGTAAAGGTTGATCAGGAGAAGGTGAGAGCAATTCAAGAATGGCCAAGTCCTAAGACCGTAGGGGAAGTAAGGAGCTTTCATGGACTTGCTGGTTTCTATAGACGCTTTGTGAAGGACTTCAGCACTATTGCAACCCCTCTAACTGAAGTAATCAAGAAAGATGTGGGATTCAAGTGGGGAGATGCACAAGAAACTGCTTTCCAAACCCTTAAAGAGAAGCTTACTCAATCTCCTCTTCTTATACTTCCTGACTTCTCTAAAACATTTGAAATCGAATGTGGTGCTTCAGGGATTGGTATTGGTGATGTATTGATGCAGGATAGGAGACCTATTGCATACTTCAGTGAGAAGCTTGGAGGAGCTACCCTCAACTATGCTACTTATGATAAGGAGCTATACGCTTTGGTGAGAGCTTTACAAACATGGCAACACTACCTATGGCCTAAGGAGTTTGTCATACACACTGATCATGAGTCCCTCAAGTACCTAAAAGGACAGAGTAAGCTTAGCAAGAGACACGCAAGATGGGTTGAGTTTATTGAGACATTTCCCTATGTCATCAAATACAAACAAGGTAAAGAAAACATAGTTGCTGATGCACTATCCCGAAGGTATGTTCTCTTGACCACTCTAGATGCCAAGCTACTAGGTTTTGAACAAATCAAAGGTATGTATGAGGATGATCCTGACTTCAAAGAAGTTTATAAATCTTGTGAGAAACTTGCTACGGGTCATTACTTTAGGCATGATGGATTCTTATTCTATGATAATCGCCTTTGTGTACCTAATTGTTCTTTGAGAGACTTGTTTGTCAGGGAATCCCATGGAGGAAGTCTAATGGGACATTTTGGAATTGCCAAAACTCTTAAGGTCTTGCAGGATCATTTCTTTTGGCCACACATGAAAAGAGATGTTGAGAGAGTCTGTGGAAGGTGTACAACGTGCAAGCAAGCTAAGTCTAAGGTCCAGTCCCATGGTTTGTACACTCCCTTACCCATTCCTTATCATCCGTGGAATGATATCTCTATGGACTTCATTGTAGGACTGCCTAGAACTAGAACTGGAAAGGATTCTATCTTTGTTGTGGTAGATAGATTTTCTAAGATGGCACATTTCATAGCTTGTCACAAGACTGATGATGCATTACATGTTGCTAACTTGTTCTTTAAGGAGATAGTACGTTTGCATGGCATGCCTAGAACTATTGTATCAGATAGAGATGCTAAGTTCTTGAGTTACTTTTGGAAGACCCTTTGGTCTAAACTAGGCACTAAACTGTTGTTCTCTACTACTTGTCATCCGCAAACTGATGGGCAAACTGAGGTAGTCAATAGGACACTAGGAACTCTCTTGCGTGCATTCATCAAAAAGAACTTGAAATCATGGGAAGACTATTTGCCTCATTGTGAATTTGCATATAACCATTCAGTGCATTCTGCTTCTAAGTTCTCCCCTTTTGAAATTGTTTATGGGTTCAATCCCACCTCTCCTTTGGATCTAATGCCTTTACCTGAGTGTGAAAGAGTTAGTATTGATGGCAAGAAGAAAGCAGAGATGGTGCAACAAATCCATGAACAAGCAAGGCGCAATATTGAGGAAAAGACAAAGCAGTATGTCAAACAAGCAAACAAAGGCAGGCGTGAGATGGTCTTTGAAGTAGGTGACAAAGTGTGGGTTCACCTTAGAAAGGAGAGATTTCCAAATGAAAGGAAATCCAAACTGATGTCAAGGATAGATGGTCCATTCGAGATCATTAAGAAAATCAGCAACAATGCATACAAGCTGGACCTCCAAGGTAAGTATGATGTATCTAATAGCTTCAATGTTACTGATTTGGTTCCTTTTGTGGCAGATGAACCAGATTTGAGGACAAATCCTTTTCAAGTGGGAGAGGATGATGTGATCATGGACCAGTGCAACAAGGAAGAGATGTAACCAGGAATGCAACCATGGATCAATCAGCTAGTGAAGATGTCTTAGCCATTCCAGAAGGTCCCATGACTCGTTCTAGAACTAAGAAACTAAATGGAGCCATTGGAGGATTACTTAGACTCGTATGGAAACAAGAAGAAGGTCTTGGACAAAGCTTGATGATCCGAGATACCTTGATCACCATTCAAGCTATCTCCTCATCTAGCTGAGTTAGTACTTAGGCAAGTACTTGTGTGTGCTCTTTTCCTTGCTCTTGGTTTTGTCCCAAAGAGGTTTTCCGGAGGAAGGTTTTTAACGAGGCCACAAGCTACTTCACACATCACCTAGGTGCTAATATCGGTCCAAGCCTAAGGAGACTACTCTATCTATTTATCTTATGTTATGTTTTAGACTATAGTTTTTATGTTATGTTATTTCTCGAAACCTAAGGCATATTCCTTGGTTTCTCTATTTAAACGCTTGTAAACTCTCATTCTGAATCAAGCAGTCTTTTATCAAAAACCTTTTGTCTACTCTTTCTCTCTTCTTTGTCGAGTGTGAGAGCTTGCTGGTGAGTCATATCCGGCGTCTAAGGGTTCTAGTTTGGTGTGTCATATCTGATCTAGATCCTAGGAGTATCAAGGAGTCCATCCGCATCTCTTTGTGTCACCAATCGATCCACATACCTTGATAAACTTGAGTCTCTGATTCGTTTAGGCAAGGATCTATCCCATCTGATCCAGAGCAACATCCTAGGATCATATTACTTGATCTTCTCTTCATCAACCTTAACTCCATCTGCACTCACAACAAAGCCTAGGAAAACCAAGTTATCTGTGCAAAAAGTGCACTTCTTCA
Organism: Moricandia moricandioides; assembly: GCA_905132885.1. Lineage (NCBI taxonomy): Eukaryota > Viridiplantae > Streptophyta > Magnoliopsida > Brassicales > Brassicaceae > Moricandia > Moricandia moricandioides. The sequence continues at coordinate 34,637 of CAJHQQ010003624.1, forward strand.
AGTTGGCATAAAGCTTTTCACTCCTCAAAGTATTCAAGACAGCCCTAAGATGATCTAGATGCTCTTCTAAGTTCTTGCTATATACTAGGATGTCATCAAAGTATACTACAACAGAAATGCCTATGAATGATCTAAGAACATGATTCATTAACCTCATGAATGTACTAGGTGCATTGGTCAATCCAAATGGCATAACTAACCACTCATACAATCCATGCTTAGTTTTAAAGGCAGTTTTCCATTCATCTCCTTCTTTCATCCTAATCTGATGATAACCACTTTTTAAATCAATCTTAGAAAAGATGCAAGAACCATGTAATTCATCAAGCATATCATCAAGTCTAGGGATAGGGTGGCGATACTTCACTGTGATGTTGTTGATTGATCTACAATCAACACACATACGCCATGTACCATCCTTCTTAGGCACTAGGAGCACTGGTACAGCACATGGGCTCAAACTCTCTCGGATATAGCCCTTCTCCATGAGTTCTTCCACTTGTCTTTGCAACTCCTTGGTCTCAACCGGATTGCTTCTATATGCTGGACGGTTTGGAAGTGTAGATCCTGGCACAAAGTCTATCTGGTGCTCAATCCCTCTCAATGGTGGTAAACCAATGGGATTGTCCTCTGGAAATACATCTTGAAACTCCTGCAAAAGAGAAACCATTTCACTCGGATACACCGGTGTAGAATCAGTTAAGTTCAATAGAGTCTCTTTAAACACAAGTAAGATAGCTGATTGTTTAGAGTTGAGAGTTCTTTTGATATCACCCATGTTGGCATAGAAGTTTGGCTGCTTAGTTCCAGCCGGTTTTAGATCAATCTCCTTCTTCTTTTGGAGTTGAACCTGATCTTGTTGCACTTCTTTGGGTGTCAAGGGAACCAGAGTAGTCTTCTTGCCCTTGAACAGAAAGGAATGCTTGTTGGTGAAGCCATCATGGATCACACGCCTATCTGATTGCCAAGGTCTTCCAAGAAGTATGTGACCAGCTTGCATAGGCAACACATCACACAAGACTTCATCTTCATATCTCCCAATAGATAAGGGAATAAGAACTTGACTTGAGACCTTCATGGTGCCTTCTTCATTCAGCCATTGCAACCGGTAAGGCTTGGGATGCTTTTGAACCTTCAATCCCAACTTCTGGACCATTGTCTCACTCGCAGCATTGACACAACTTCCTCCATCAACAATGAGGCTGCACACTTTTCCTTGGACCAAGCACCGGGTGTAGAAGAGGTTCTCACGTTGCTCTAGCTCCTCAGCCTTGTTTTGCAAGCTTAGAAGTCTTCTTGCTACTAAAAGCTTCCCCTGGACTGGTCCTTCTTCAAGTTCTTCTTCAGTGTCTTCTTGGTCAGACTCGGTGTTGTCATCTCCTGAGGTATACTCTCCATCTTCCAGTAAGAACATGACTCTCTTGTTGGTACACTCATTGGCATAGTGTCCTCTTCCTTGGCACTTGAAGCACTTGACATCACGAGCTCTGGAACTAGATGCTTCAACCTTGCCTTTGCCCTTGTCAAGAGCACTGATTGGTTTGGCCTCTTCTCTTGGATAGGACTTGTTGTCCTTCTGGAATGGTTTAGACTCCTTAGAGTAAGGTGACTTCTCTTCCTTGTTGTTGTGTAACCGGTTAGAGCCATACTGATTGCGTGAGTGTCCCCTCCTCTTGAGTTGTTGCTCAACAAGAATAGCCTTGTGTAGCATCTCTTCAAGCTCCACATAATGTTGCATCTCAACATTGTCTTGTATCTCTCGGTTTAAGCCACAAAGGAACCTTGACATGGTTGCTTCTCTATCTTCTGATATGTTGGCCCTCAGCATAAGCAACTCCATCTCTTGGTAATACTCCTCCACTGATCTTGAACCTTGGGTAAGCTTCCTCAGCCGGTGGTGCAAGTCTCTAAGGTAATGGCTTGGAACAAACCTCTTGCGCATGATTGACTTCATCTCTGTCCAAGTTTCAACCGGTTCCTCTCCATTCCTTCTACGAGTTGTGAGGTATTGATCCCACCAACTCAAGGCATAGTCATAGAATTCAGTGGCAGCAATCTGAATCTTCTTGTGGTTGGTGTATTGCTTGCACTGAAAGACTAGCTCAATCTTCTTCTCCCACTCAAGATAGGCATCCGGATCAGCCTTGCCATGGAATGGGGGTATTTTGATCTTCAAACCAGCAAGATCATCTCCTTGGTTCACTCTTCTCTCATGGGCACGCCTAGGTCTTCTTGAGGATGAGCTGAGGTGATCATACTCTTCATCAGTCTCCTCATAACCATCATGTTCTTGGCGAGTTGTTTGGCGATTGCTTGGCGAGTTGCTTGTGGTCTCTCTTCTCTCCTAGTCTCTTGGTTTGGCAAGTGACTAGTGGCTCTCCTAATGTCTTCTCTAAGCTCTCTCCTGATGTCATTGAGGTTGGTCCTCATCATCTCGGTCATGGTTGCCACCATACTTTGGTTAAGTTGCTCGGTCATAGCTTCCATGAGGAGTTTGTTTCTCCTGACGAGTTCAGCCTCTTCCTCAGACTCGGACACCATTGTTCCTGCCCAAAGACAAACAAGACAACCAGTAAAAGGTTTCTAGGGAAGAAGACAAGCAAAAAGGAAAAAGAAAAACAAGTAAAAAGGAAAAGAAAACAAGCTTACAATGCAAGACAAAAGTGAAAAGGAAATCGGCTAGAAAGAGGAAATCGATTTCAAGCAAAAGGAAAGGTCAAGCACAATGGAAAACTTTTTAAACCTTTTCCTAAACTCTTCTAAGGGTTTCTAGCAACCCTAATAGTCTTCTTATGCTCGTGTTCAAGGCGTTAAACAACTAGGACTAATGCACAAAGAACGACAAGAAGGATGCATGCGGCTAGGGTTTTATCTCTCTAGGGTTTCGAAAAAACCAAAAAGGAAAGTCTAAGAATCTTGTCTAATCTATTATGAATCTCGAGCAGCCTAAACAAAGTAGTCTAATGCTTATTCAAGATGTAAAGATGAATCACGGATTGAAACAAGAAACAAACAAGAAACAAAAGAGGATAGCGAGTACTTCCCAACCAAAGTTGCTCTGATATCCACTTATGCGTCCCTAGGATGCTCTTTGGTTGATGGGAATGGATAGATCCTTGCAAGAACGAATCAGAGACTCAAGTTCTTCAAAGGCGTGTGGATTGAATGGTGACACAAGAGGGATGAATGATCTCTTGATACTCCTAGATGAATGATTTGGATATGACACACCAAACTAAACACCCTTAGACTCTGGATATGACACACCAGAACTCGGCACACTTCTTTAGAGAGAAGAGAGCCGTAAAGATGAATGATACTTGTATTGAAAAGATTGGATGATTACAATAGGGTGTAGAGAACCCTTTAAATAAGAAACCAGAGACATGCCTCTAGGGTTTCGACAATGAATCAAAAAAAGGAAAGAAAGCAAACTATAGTCTATAAGTTTAAAATGAAATAAAATGCAACTTCTATTAGTCTTGGACCGAGTATAGCACTTAGGTGATTTGTAGACAAGTTGTGGCCTCGTTAAAAACCTTCCTCCTGGAAAACCTCGTGGGACAAAACCAAAAGCAAGGAAAAGAGCACGCACCCCATGTCTGCCTAGACACTAACTCAGTTTGGTGTAGAGATGGCTTGAATGGTGATCAAGACATCTCGGATCAAACCTTGTCCAAGACCTTCTTGTTGTGGATGTGAAGTGAGTAATCCAACAACATTCTCCTTAGCTTCTTGACTCTGGAACGAGTCATGGGACCTTCAGGAATGGCTAGAGCATCCTCACCAAGTGGTTGATGCATTGTGGCTTCATGTGGCTCATCTAGACTCTCCTTGTCCTCCTTAGTGATCCGGTCCATGATCACATCAGTAGATGCACTCTTATTATAGAGAGAGATAGATACATTAGGGTTTTTAAAATTCAAACAGACCAAGTGGAGCCTTCTGCTTCCCAACGGCCATGTAGTCGATTCATGTAGTCGACTATATTATCGGACTATGTAGTTGATGCATGTAGTTGATGCATGTAATCGACTATATCACATGACTATGTCACCAGATCCTCAAGCTTCCCAACGGCCATGTAGTCGATTCATGTAGTCGACTATATTATCGGACTATGTAGTTGATGCATGTAGTTGATGCATGTAATCGACTATATCACATGACTATGTCACCAGATCCTCAAGCTTCATGATTCTTGTTGGGTTCAACTCCACTGCTCCATCTCATCTCTCATAAGATCATTTGTCTCTCTTCAAGTTAACAACATCCACAACAAGAAGGTCTTGGACAAGGTTTGATCCGAGATGTCTTGATCACCATTCAGCCATCTCTACACCAAACTGAGTTAGGTGTCTAGGCAGACATGGGGTGCGTGCTCTTTCCTTGCTTTTGGTTTTGTCCCACGAGGTTTTCCAGGAGGAAGGTTTTTAACGAGGCCACAACTTGTCTACAAATCACCTAAGTGCTATACTCGGTCCAAGACTAATAGAAGTTGCATTTTTATTTCATTTAAACTTATAACTATAGTTTTAGTTCTTTCCTTTTTGGATTCATTGTCGAAAACCCTAGAGGCATGTCTCTGGTTTCCTATTTAAAGGGTTCTCTACACCCTATTGTAACCGATCCAACCTTTTCAATACAAGTTCATTCATCTTTTGCGGCTCTCTCATCTCTCTACAAAGAAGTGTGCGCGAGTTCTTGGTGTGTCATATCCAGAGTCTAAGGGTGTTTAGTTTGGTGTGTCATAATCCAAATCATTCATCTAGGAGTATCAAGAGATCATTCATCCCTCTTGTGGTCACCATTCAATCCACACGCCTTGAAGGAACTTGAGTCTTTGATTCGTTCTTGCAAGGATCTATCCATTCCCATCAACCAAAGAGCATCCTAGGGACGCATCAAAAAGTAGCTAAGAAACTTAGTGTCCCTATCAGAAACTATGCGTTCTAGGCGATGCCATGCAAAACGTACAACTCCTTAAAGAACAAGTTAGCTACATGTAATGCATCATCAGTCTTGTGACATGCTAATGAAATGTGCCATCCTAGAGAACCTATCAACAACAACAAAGATTAGAATCCTTTCCAGTTCTAGTTCTAGGCAAACCAACAATAAAGTCCATAGAGGATGTCATTCCAGGGATGGTGTGGAATGGGCAAAGGAGTAGTACAAACCCTGGTTTTGAACTTGGGGACTTGGCATGCTTGCAAGTAGCACACCTTCCACATATTCTCTCCACATCTCTCTTCATGTGCGGCCAATAGAAGTGATCCTGTAAAACTTTCAAGGTCTTGGCAATCCCAAAGTGTCCCATTAGACTGCCCCCATGGGATTCCCTGACAAAAGGATCTCTCAAAGAACAATTAGGCACACACAATCTATTATCATAAAACAAATAGCCCTCCTTTCTAAAGTAATGCCCTGAGGCAAACTTAGCACATGAAGCGTAAGCTTCCTTGAAGTCATGATCAGTATCATACATATCTTTTATCTGCTCAAACCCAACGCAACTTAGCATCTAGAGTGGTCAGAAGAACATACCTCCGAGATAGTGCATCAGCAACTACATTCTCCTTACTTGTTTATACTTGATCACGTATGGGAAGGTCTTAATGATTCACCCACCCTTGCGTGTCCTCTTGCTAAGCCTTACTCTGCCCTTTTAGATACTTTAGGGACTCATGATCCAGTGTGATGACAAACTCCTTGGGCCACAAGTATGTTGCCATGTTTGTAATGCCCTCGACCAAGGCATCAAGAGACTCCTTGTCATAGGTAGTTGAACATGAAGCAATAAACAAGAGGATGCAATGTTGACATGAAGAAATGAATGGCAAGAGTTAAG
>CAJHQQ010003625.1:0-40485 GCA_905132885.1 Moricandia moricandioides
TCCACATAGAGAAATTAATTATTTTTTTGGTCAAACAACAGAAATTAATTGAAGAAGAATTTATATTCAAAGATGTTGTATAAAATAAGATGAGAAAGAAAAAAGAAATTTATATGTAAGACATAAGATAGACAAGTGATTTCTTTGTATTATTGATCCTTTTATTTTTGACACATTTATAAATAAATGATCTTTTTTATAGTAGTGAGAGGTCAGTTGATAAATAGATATTTCTATAGGAAATAATAATTTATTTGGTAATGGATAATCATCCAAAATTTTGACTTATCTTCAACACTCCCCCTTGATTATTTATTTTGTATTACGTACTTACTCGTTAAAAACCTAGTTACGGAAAAATCCAAAGGGATAAAAACCATGACAAGGAAAAAAGAGTACAGTGGCATAATCTCATCCTGAGAATAATGGACATCGTTTTTTCTTCATAAGTCACGCTAATGCCGCATTCTGATACCGTATACGTGTTTTCCGAACGTTGTAGTAGGAAGAAATTTGGTGAACAAGTCAGCCGGATTTTTGCATGACTGTACATACTCGATGTATACTTCTTGATTTTTCTTGAGCTCCCGTATGTACGAGAAAATTTTTGGAGGGATATGCTTTGTTCAGTCGCTCTTTATGTAACCTTCTTTAAGTTGAGCGACGCAAGCGGAATTGTCTTCAAATATTTTTGTTGGTCCTTTTTTGTCAGCTATTCCACTTGCTTCTTGTATGTGTTGACTCATTGACCTGAGCCATACACATTCTCGACATACTTCGTGAAGTGCAATAGTTTATGATTCGAAGAAGTCACAACCAGAGTTTGTTTCTGGGAACGACAAGAGATCGTGGTTCCACCAATTGTAAAAACATAGCTGGTTTGTGATCGAGCTTTATTGGGATCCAATAGGTATTCTGCATATGCAAAACCAGCCATACGGGTTTTCTAAAATATATTAACCCTAGGTCAATTGTACCTTAGAGGAAACATAATATATGTTTTATTTCATTCCAATGCCTATGAGTAGGAGAAGAACTATATCTTACAAGTAGGTTAGTAGCAAGGAAATATCAGGCCTTGTACAGTTTGCAAGATATAAAAGGTCACCGATAGCGCTCATATAAGGTACTTCAGGACCGAATATTTCCTCGCTATCTTCACATGGTCTAAAAGGATATTTCTCTACATCGAGAAATCTATTTACCTTTGGAACTCAAAGAAGTCGATTTGTCCATATAAAAGCGTCTCAATAACCTTTTCGTATAATTTAATTGATGCACAAATATTTCTTCTCGGAGCGCTCAATCTGGAGCCCAAGACAAAACTTTGTCTTGACGAGATCTTTCATTTCGAATTCTTCTTTCATATGAGTTTGTGCATCATCAGTCTCTTTTTGAGTCCAATAATATTCAGATCATCAACATATAAGCAATGATCACAAAGCTAGATGACGATTTCTTTACAAAAACGCATGGACATATCACATTATTCACATATCATTTTCTCAATAGATATTCACATAAGTGATTGTACCACATGCGTCCAGATTGCTTTAGTCCGTAAAGTGATCGTTGTAACTTGACCGAACAAATCTCCCTAGATTTTGCTTTCAATGATTTTGGCATTTCCAATCATTCATGGAGTTTCATGTATATATCATTATCCAATGATCCATACAAATATGCAGTCACAAAATCCATAAGATGCATTTCAAGATTTTTCGATGCCGCTAGGCTCATCAAAAATCTAAACGTAATTGCATTCATTACTGGGGAATAAGTTTCCTCAAAATCAATTTCCGGTCTTTGAGAAAAACTTTGGGCAACTAATCGGGCTTTATATCGTGTTACTTCATTGTTTTCATTTACTTTTCTCACGAATACCCACTTGTACCCAACATGATTTATATTCTCAGGTGTTATGACTATTGGTCCAAAGACATTCCTTTTATTTAGGGAGAGTAACTCAGTTTGTATGGTCTTCTTCTACTCCTCCCAATCATGTCTTTCATACATCCAAATATGGACCTTGGATCTGTATCATCACTTTCATGATCTATTTTCTTGGACACATAAAGGAGAACGTTCCATCAACATCTTTTATCTTATTTCTGATCCATAACTTTTCATCCTGGGTGTAGTTGATGGAAATCTCATACTTTTTTGTTCCCTCCTTGTCATCTGGATCTTTATCTTTATTTGGTTCTTCTTGAATCTTTTTATTTATGCCTTCTTTCAGACATTATTCAATATAAGGTTCTTTTGGAACCTTTCCACTTTGCTCAACCAATTTCTTTTTCTTTCGGAGATTTTTATCTTTAGAAACTGTTGGTCTCCCCTTCTTTAACTGAACCCTAGGTTCATTCATTGTGTTCCTATCAGTTTGCCCTTCAGGAACAACAAATCTTGATGGAACATTTTCAACGAGTATATATGATTTCGTCACCCTTCTCATATCTGTGAAAGCATCTGGTAACTGGTTTGCCAAATTATGCAAGTGCACAATTTTCTAAATTTCTAGCTCTCTTTGATTTGTAGGGGGATCAAGGTGTAATAACGACGCTGAAAAATTCTTCCTCATTAAAATGGCAATCGGAAAACCGTGCCGTAAACATATCACAAGTTACCAGTTCAAGATATCTTATTATACTTGGTGACGTGTAATCCACATATACTCCTAATCTCCTCTATGGGTCCATTTTTGTTCTTTTTGTGGAGCTATGGGAACATAAACCGCACACCCAAAGACACGGAGATGAGATACATCTGGCTCCTGCCCAGATGACAATTGTAATGGGGAGTACTTATGATCTGCACTCGGTCTAAGCCGAATCAGTGCAGCCGCATGCAAAATAGCATGACCCATACTGAAGTTGGAGCTTTGTTCTCAATATCAACGGTCTTACAATCAACTTCAACCGTTTGATCAATGACTCGGCCATGCCATTTTGTGTATGGAACTAGATGTTCCACATCAATCCCCACTGACATACAATAATCATTAAAGACCTGTGATGTAAATTCACCAGCATTATCAAGCCTTACTTTCTTTATGGCATACTCTAAGAACTGTGTTCTCAACTTTATGATTTGAGCAATGAACTTTGCGAAAGCCGTATTTCTTGTCGTCAAAAGACAGACATTTGACCATCTACTAGATGCGTCAATCAATACCATGAAATACTTAAACGGCCCGTACGGTGGGTGGATAAGCTCACATATATCACCATGTGTTCTTTCTAAAAACAATGATGATTCACTGCTAACCTTTGCTGGTGATGGCCGGGTTATGGATTTTCCTTGAGAACATGCATTACATATAAACTCGCCTGTTTGCGAAATTCTCTCGTTTTTCAATGGATGGCCATTTGAATTTTTCATTATTTTCCTCATCACAACTGAACCGAGATGTCCTAGCCTCTCATGCCAGATTTTAAATGTATTAGTAACTTCAAGTTTACTGTGGCATAGGACTCAGTCATTTTTATTTTCGTACAATATAGTCTAGATGATAACATTCTTAACTCGTCAAATATATGTTTCCTCTCGAACTTAATGCAAAGATATTCAAAGTCATCTTTACACATAGTCTCAATATGATATCCATTTCTCCCGATATCCTTAAAACTTAATAAGTTTCTATGAGACTTGGGGGAATATAATGCATCACTTATTTCAAATTTCGTCCCCAGTGGCATTGAAAATTTCACTCTTCCAGAGCCCTTAATAATCTTTGCACTACCAGATATTGTACTTACGCTTCCAGCGTAATTTTTTATTTTGAGTCTGGAGAAATATTTCTTATTTTTAATTATTGTGTGTGTTGACGCACTATATGCCAAACACATATCTCCATCCATAGTCTCAAAGTCTGGCATTTTCTGAATTTAAAATATTCATAAAACATGTATTATTAAACATGAAAAATTATATATATCTTACGACAAAAGATATAGATACTATAGTACAATAAACTTATATCACATCGATTTATATCACTCATCGATTCTTTCTGAATCAACCAGAAAGTATGATACGTCGAGATGAGTATCATCATTTAAACCATGAAAGGATGGTCCGGGTTCGTCAGAGATGAAGTTTGTTTCACTTCCTTTCTCTTTCGATTTTTGGGATTCTCTACACAGATCGGCTAAGTGTTTTGGTGTACGACAACCACGTACCTAATGACCTTTCATACCGCATATGTAGCAAACCTTTTCTGTTTGCATTTTATCATCTCAGCCCCTTTTGTTTTCGTGGAAGTATTTATTATTTCTTTCATCATACGGATGAAATCTTTTTCCTCGTCCTCTTCCACGACCATGATAACGATTTCGACCACGTCCTCGTCCTCGTTCTCTCCAATTATCATAACTAGATGATGCAACATTTGCTTCGGGGAATGAAGCAGATCTAGTGGGATGAGCATGATGGTTTAAAGTCACGAGTTGATTATTCTGCTCTGCTACAAAGAGGTCTTGCATCAACTCCGAGTAAGGAGTATACTCATTAGCCCAGTATTTTTGCTGTAGGACTAAATTTCCAAGATGGAAAGTGGAGAGAGTTTTCTCGATCATATCATAATCACTTATTTTCTCTCCACATAACATCATCCTAGATGTAATTCCGAACATCGCAAAATTATACTCACTTACACTTTTGTAGTCTTGGAACCGGAGATGGATCCACTCGTGTTTAGCTTTCGGTAAGATTACATATTTCTGGTGATCGAACCTCTATTTTAATGATTGCCAGAGGTCCACAAGATCCTATTTCGTAATATATTCATCTTTTAAACTATCATATATATGTTGTCGTAGCAATATCATGGCTTTAGCCTTTTTTTCTCATCCGATACTGTTTTGAACTATCGATGCTTTTCAAAAGTCTGTTTCCTCTCAGGTGCATCTTTGCACCCATTGTCCAAGTCATATAGTTATTTCCCGTATTATCAAAGGTATTTATTTTGAGCTTTATAAAATTTGACATGATAATTGTATTCATAGAATAACATTTATAATATAATAAAGATATGAATTCAAATACTCAAAGTAAAACCATAAACTTAAAAGAACACATTAAGTGCATAAAGTTTTTTTAAAAAAAATATAAATAAAATTGGAGGCTTAGCCTACCAGATGATCCGAGGAGACAAAGTCTTCCATGTTGATCTCTTTTTTAAGGTCCGAGGAGACAAAGTCTACCATTTTAACCTTTTCATTTTATTCAAGGTCCGGGGAGACATGGTCTTCCATGTTGACATTTTTTTATTCACGGAGGCAAAACCTACCACGTGTTTCTCTGATCGTGAAGGCATAGCCTATCTTAACAATCAGTCGGGGAAAGCCACGCTTATCATCCCGAAAAATAAACGGAGAAAGCAGAGCCTTCACTCTGGAACCATAAAAAAATTAAAATAATTTAAAAACATAAATTAAACCTTACCTCACTAGTATAACTTCGTTTGGTATAAGAGCCTTGTACTGATAACGTGTTGTATAAAATAAGATGAGAAAGAAAAAAGAAATTTATATGTAAGACGTTAGATAAACAAGTGATTTCTTTGTATTATTGATCCTTTTGTTTTTGACACACACACTCTTTGCAAACAAATGATCTCTTTTATAGTAGCGAGAGGTCGGTTGATAAATAGATATTTCTATAGGAAATAATAACTTTTTGGTAATTGATAATCATCCAAAAATTTGACTTATCTTCAACAAAAGACAGTTTTCTAGTTTATTATTACATCATAGAGCATTCTTTCTATTAAGGTAGTTTTTCAAAACCAAACATTATACTTAGTTATAAATTAACTAAATAAGTGTGTATGTAAGTATGATTTAACTAATTAAATTTATTATCTATTTTTTAGTTAGAAAACCAAATGAAATGGGGTTCATGTATCTTTTAACTCGTCTTCTTTCTTCTAAGTTCTCTATTGTTTTTGTAAAATGAATTGTGTTGATTCAGAATTTTGTTTCAATGAAACTTATTTTTTTTCATTGCCTCTTTTATTTTGGCTATCTTTAGAGATATGTCAAGCTATATCTCAGATGATATCAACGACGGGGATCTATCGACTTATTCAAGACGACGACAAAGCCAGAGGAATCGACGTTTTTCGACAAGAAATCAACTAGCTTGGATATCAATTCGGTTAACATAAATGTTATATTGATTCAATAGCAAATACAAGAGGAGCGCTTCGATCTCGAGCTTGAGCCACAAACTCAACTCACAGTGGCTGATTCACCGTCTTGGACCATAGATGCTGGGACTGATGTAAGTCGACAAGCTCTCCACCACAATTCATGGCGACGTCGAGCTCATCGCTGCATTCTCTTTTCTTCTCGATGGGTCTTCTCTTATGTAGTGTTGCAAGTCCGGTGGGAAGCTTCAACATTGTGCCATATCCTACGTCTTTGTCGTGATCTTAGACTCTTTCCATGAACTCTGGTGGACCATAAAGCGAAGTTGTCACTGCATCCTAGATAGAGATCACCATTGTTGAACCTTGAGATCAAGTTTCAATATTTTGCACCTTTGGTCCTTGTAATTATAAATGTTTCTGTTGTTGCCTCAAAACTTCCAGAATTGCATATAAGTCCTCTTGAGTTAACCCAAGACTTCTTAATGTGCACTCAAATGCAAATGAACAAATATATGCGTCAAATACCTCTAAATACATTCTAAATGACTTAGATAAGCTAAATGCGAATGTTAAAACCTACTAAAATCATGACATATCAATGAACAACATAGTTACATAAGTTGACTTGATCATATTGCTAAAGAATAACATAATTTGACTACCTTATACTGATTCAGCTTTTGTATCACTTTGATCGTACAAATAATGAAACGTACATATCATGTACAAAAATCATCTGATGTCCATGTATTTTGTACAAGTTAATTGGTGTACATGTGAATCATTGTACATATGGGTAAAAAATAAAATTGTTTACATGGTATAACATACACACAAAGGCCTTTTTAAGTTACAGTTTCATTTCTTTTATGCATTTTGTAGAACCTTAATAATATGTTTATGCTACTTCTACAGGTGATTTATATTTCTTTCGGTTGTCAATATACATGCTACATCATTACATGAGAGAACTATGAATCAGCCGCTGATAATGAGATATTAGTCGAAATTGTTATTAAACTTGTTTAGCTCATACCCCATATATTCTTTATCCCAAACTTTGAAAGGCAAATATTGTTTCTATAAATAAGAATATAAACACAATTTTTGATGTAAACTTTTTTTTTTAAGAAAGTAAGATTTTTAGATATTTTTTTTGTTTTATAAAGATAGATTTTGAATATTCATTGTATTCTTAATATGTGTGGATCTTATAAAAAAAATCCGGGAACAATAGTATTTTCAATTTTAGCTAAAATAAACATTTTACTTTTTTTTCACAATAAGTAAAATGTGAATTTTTTTAGTACACAATTATGTTGCAAAATAAGATTTATGGTTTTGGCCAAAAATAAAAAAATGTGGTTATGGTGAATTTTTTACAGTGTGTACATGTGAATTATTGCCCAAGTTGAGTGGTGTACATGTGAACCGTTGTACATGTGAATAGTGAAATTTTTGTGTAATCGTGTCATCTGCATATGATCTTTATGAAAATTTTGTGTGCGTAGTGTCATGTACATATAATTTTAGTGGTATTTAGCTTACCCCTTTAATATGTTATAGTTTTAATGTTAATAAATTTATCAGGTGTACATGTGAATCATTATACAAGTTTATCTATGTACATATTAATCGTTGTACATATAGATAGATAAATTTTTGTGTACAACATGACATGTACATATAAATATTCAAGAGTCCCCATATGTGTGGATACTATTTAAATAATATTGGTGAATATTAGTCAAATAATATTGGTGAATATTAGTCAAATACTATTTAAATAATATTGATTTTTTTGGATAAAGTTACCATTTTTATTTAAATTTGATTATTTGGATCTTGGTTAAGTAGATTAGAATGCATTTCTCAACTACGGAAGTGGCGCCGAGAAGATCTATAAAAATATGATCAATATTCTTCAAAAAGTAATAGACAAGCTAAACAAGTTTTGTTGTATATGTTAAGTTGTTGTACACATGTCGTTATCATATTTTGTTGTATACATGTATGATACCAAATTTTAATGTACACATGTACACTAAGATTATAATAGTGATATGCAAAATGTCATTAAGAAAAAAATAATAATATATATATTAGACATCTGAGCGTTGACCAAGTATCAAGAAACATTGCCCATGCTGTTATGTTCTCTGAAGCTTATCCATTCACTAGTCCATCAGTTATAAGGCGCACAGATTTTACCATGCTTGCAAAAGATTGATTTTGATAAAGATATGAAAAATTTTAATCTCTCATCGATCCGTTTCAATATGGGAACCTACTTCTATGTAGAAAGATTGTTGTTTTGTGTACAATTGATTATGTATACCTCGTGTCGTGTACACATGTACATCGAAGGCGAATGAAATATGTGGCAACACTTTACATGGCCTGGGTCTAGCGAGTTAAATAAAAATTACAGATTAGTTAAAGATTAATCGATGATTATTTTAAGTTTTTGTTTCATTATTAAAAATAAATATATATATATATATATATATATATATATATATATATATATTTGCATTGTTAAAATACTATGTATTATATATATTGAATATCCGTAAATTAAGTGTAGCTTGTGGTTATTATTCTTCATGATTTCCATCCAAACCACGGATCGACTCTCCCTTCCCTCATTTTTTTTATTTTTATTTAATGAATGACATTTTAATAGATATTTCTTCTTCTTCCCTAGGTTTCCTGTAACACTTTTGCCACTGCCATTGATTTTCTTTCACATAATCTTTCATTCTTTGACGTTTTAGTTGTTGCTTACACCTTAAGATTGTAATTTTATCACTTATAAATTGATTTTTAACTTCATATTTCAAAAATAGTGAGTTTTTATGAAATTTGGCCATTGTTGCTCGAGCTTGACGTGACGGCCAAAACGAAGGATTTCAAGCATCACAACTATCACTAGCTACTGTCACAGCAAACGGGAGATAAGTTTCAGAGCAAGATGTGGAGAATGAAAATATTTATGTTGATTTCACGGCGAAGGAGAATACGAGTTGTGAAGGCTTTGCGATCGAGCTAAGTTGAATTTCACCGGCGGTCACGGAGGAGGACCAGGAAATACGACGAAGAGGAGCTCTGGCATTGATTACATATTCACCAAAGATCGAGAGGTTAGGGAGTGAGATGTGAAGAAGAAGCTATTGAAGCTTTTTTTATTTCACAATTTTGTATTTCTTCTCCCAAGAAAGAGAAGAAAGTAACCAACTTTAAATGTTGTTGGACCACTTAGTTAAATAAAGAGATTTTAGTTGACAATGGTTTGGTTTCTGGTTCAGAAAAACTACTTTAGGAGTAATAAGTAATCTAGAGTATAATAAAAAGATAGAAAGTGACTATTGTTATAAATAAATTAAGTAAAATTATATATATGCTCGTGTTTGTAAACGTAAAAAGAGAGAGAGAGTTTATGATGTGACTTATATTTTTTTCTTTCATTCAATTCATCTTTAGAACAATAGGAAGTAATACATATTTATAGCTGAAGGAAAGTATACACGTATCTCCTTATATTGGAGGAAGAGACATCTGTAATGCTGAGCATGTTGACACATTTATATAGTCAGGACATCAGTCAAGTGAATAATCACATTTATAACAATTCCCCTTGATTATTCATCTTGTGTTACGTACTGCCTCGTTCAAAACCTAATCACGGAAAAATCCAATGGGATAAAAACCATGATTAGGAAAAAAAGAATACAATGATGTAATCTCCCCCTGAGAATAATGGACATAGCTTTTCTTCATAAGTCACGCAAATACCGCATTTCGATACCGTAGATGTGTTTTCGGAAATTTCTAGTAGGAAGAGCTTTTGTAAACAAGTCAGCTGGATTGTCGCATGACCATACATACTCTATGTCCACTTATTTATTTTTCTCGAGTTCTCGTATGTACGAGAAAAATCTTGGAGGGATATGCTTTGTTCTGTCGCTCTTTATCTAACCTTTTTTAAGTTGAGCGACGCAAGCGGAATTGTCTTCAAATATTTTTGTTGGTCTTTTCTTGTCAGTTATTCCACTTGCTTCTTGTATGTGTTGACTCATTGACCTGAGCCATACACATTCTCGACATACTTCGTGAAGTGCAATAGTTTATGCATGATTCGAAGAAGTCACAACCAGAGTTTGTTTCTGGGAACGGCAAGAGATCGCGGTTCCACCAATTGTAAAAACATAGCTGGTTTGTGATCGAGCTTTATGGGGATCCAATAGGTATCTGCATCTGCAAAACCAGCCATACAGGTTTTCTAAAATATATTAACCCTAGGTTAATTGTACCTTAGAGGAAACAGAATATATGTTTTATTTCATTCCAATGCCTATGAGTAGGAGAAGAACTATATCTTGCAAGTAGGCTAGTAGCAAAAGAAATATCAGGCCTTGTACAGTTTGCAAGATATAAAAGCCCACCGATAGCGCTCATATAAGGTACTTCAGGACCGAGTAATTTCTCGTTATCTTCACAGGGTCTAAAAGGATCTTTCTCTACATCGAGAGATCAATTTACCATTGGAGTACTCAAAGGAGTCGCTTTGTCCATATAAAAGCGTCTCAATAACCTTTTCGTATAATTTGATTGATGCACTAATATTCATTCTCGGAGATGCTCAATCTTGAGCCCAAGACAAAACTTAGTCTTGCCGAGATCTTTCATTTCGAACTCTTCTTTCATATGAGTTGTTGCATCATCAATCTCCTTTTGAGTTCCAATAATGTTCAGGCCATCAACATATACAACAATGACTACAAAGCCAGACGACGATTTCTTTACAAAAATGCATGGACATATCGCATTATTCACATATCCTTTTCTCAATAGATATTCACATAAGCGATTGTACCACATGCGTCCGGATTGTTATAGACCGTAAAGTGATCGTTGTAACTTGACCAAACAAATCTCTCTAGATTTTGCTTTCAATGCTTTTGGCATTTCCAATCCTTCAGGGAGTTTCAAGTATATATCATTATCCAATGATCCATACAAATATGCAGTCACAACATACATAAGATGCATTTCAAGATTTTTCGATGCCGCTAGGCTCATCAAAAATCTAAACGTAATTGCATCCATTACCGGAGAATAAGTTTCCTCTAAATTAATTCCCGGTCTTTGAGAAAAACCTTGGGCAACTAATTGGGCTTTATATCGTGTTATTTCATTCTTTTCAGTCACTTTTCTCACGAATACCCACTTGTACCCAACATGATTTATATTCTCAGGCGTTATGACTATTGGTCCAAAAACATTCATTTTATTTAGAAAGAGTAACTCAGTTTCTATGGCCTTCTTCCACTCCTCCCATTCATGTCCTTTCATACATTCAAATATGGACCTTGGATCTTGATCATCACTTTCATGATTTATTTCTTTGGACACAGAAAAGGAGAACGTTCCATCAACATCTTTTATCTTATTTCTGATCCATAACTTTTCATCTCGGGCGTAGTTGATGGAAATCTTATACCTTTTTGTTCCCTCCTCATCATCTGGATTCTTATATTTATTTGGTTCTTCTTGAACCTTTTCATTTATGCCTTCTTACAAACATTTTTCAGTATCAGGTTCTTCTTGAACCTTTCCACTTTGCTCAACCAATTTCTTTTTCTTTCGGGGATTTTTATCTTTATAACCCGTTGGTCTCTCCTTCTTTAACTGAACCCTAGGTTCATTCATTGTGTTTCCATCAGTTTGTTCTTCAGGAACAACAACTCTTGATGGAATATTATCAACGGGTATATATGACTTTGTCACCCTTCTCGTATCTCTGAACGATCTTGTAACTGGTTTGCCAAATTATTCAAGTGCACAATTTTTTGAACTTCTAGCTCTCTTTGATTTGTAGGGGGATCAAGGTGTAATAATGACGGTGTGCACCATGTCATCTCTTTACGAATTTTTCTAATTCCTCCCCTAATGCTGGAAATTCTTCCTCATTAAAATGGCAATCGGAAAACCCTGCCATAAACATATCACCAGTTACCGGTTCAAGATACCTTATTATACTTAGTGACGTATAACCCACGTATATTCCCAATCTCCTCTGTGGGCCCATTTTGGTTCTTTGTGGTGGAGCTATCGGAACATAGACCGCACACCCAAAGATACGGAGATGAGATACATTTGACTCCTGCCCAGATGACAATTGTAGTGAGGAGTACTTATGATCTGCACTCGGTCTAAGCCGAATCAGTGCAGACGCATGCAAAATAGCATGACCCCATACTGAAGTTGGGAGCTTTGTTCTCAATATCAACGGTCTTGTAATTAACTTCAACCGTTTTATCAATGACTCAGCCATGTCATTTTGTGTTTGAACATGGGGAACTGGAATGTCCAAATCAATCCCCACTGACATAAAATAATCATTAAAGGCCTGTGATGTAAATTCACCAGCATTATCAAGCCTTACTTTCTTTATGGCATACTCTAAGAACTGTGTTCTCAACTTTATGATTTGAGCAATGAACTTTGCGAAAGCCGTATTTCTTGTCGTCAAAAGACAGACATTTGACCATCTACTAGATGCGTCAATCAATACCATGAAATACTTAAACGGCCCGCACAGTGGGTGGATCGGTCCACATATATCACCATGTATTCTTTCTAAAAACAATGGTGATTCATTTGCACTACCAGATATTGTATTTACGCTTCCAGCGTAATCTTTTATTTTGAGACTAGAGAAATATTTTTTATCTTTAATTATCGTGTGCGTTGATGCACTATCTGCCAAATACATATCTCCATCCATAGTCTCAAAGTCTGATATTTTCTGAATTTAAAATATTCATAAACAATGTATTATTAAACATTAAACATAATATATATCTTACAACAAAAGATATAGATATTATAATACAATAAACTTATATCACACGTTTTTACTTCACTCATCGATTCTTTCTGAATCAACCAGAAATTCTGATACGTTGAGATGGTTATCATCATTTAAACCATGAAAGGATGGTCTGGGTTCGTCAAATATGAAGTTTGTTTCACTTCCTTTCTCTTTCACTTTTTGGGATCCTCTATGCAGATCGGCTAAGTGTTTGAATGTACGACAACCACGTACCCAATGACCTTTCATACCGCATCTGTAGCAAACCTTTTCAGTTTGCCTTTTATCATCCCAGCCCCTTTTGTTTTCGTGGAAGTCGTTATCTTTTATTATTGTTTATTCATTTTTCTAACAATAAACTGATACACTTTTTTATTGAAATCTCTACTATACCTCTGTTGAGAGATCAAATACTTATCGAAAGTAATATTTTAAGAGTTAGCCAAATTGTTTATTTAGTTATCTAATACTTACGAGAACTCATGCTTTTTTAGAAATTATTTATAGTTTAATAGAACTGTTCGATAGTGTTTCATATTGCTTTTCTATGTAAAAGCATATTTGTAGGTTCCGTTATTTTGATTTTTAGATCTGTTTGATCTATAGATTATATATGTTGGTGGTTTTTTAACATTGGTTTGTCATGTGAATAGGTCAACGTCAACATAATTTTAACAAGCAATACCTAGCCGTATGATTAAAATCTTACCGAAGTTATTTTCCTGAACTGATGACGTTCATGGGCCAAAACTATCAAGATAAAAGTCTCATTATTTATAACTGATTTGGTTTAGAACTTACTCTCTTAACCCATTGGTATTGGTTATTATCATTGATCGTGAAATTTTATTAAAATCATGTGAAACAAGCATATAATAACCAAATCATGTTTATTCATGTACGTAGCTATAGCTAATACTAATCTGTCTTGAAAACTGTTTATTTCATTACGAAAGTTATCTATAGCTAATACCAATCACTTTGTTAATAAATTAACTAATGGATTATAATTAAGTGCTATTACATGCTTAATAATTTGGCTTTTATACGTCATTGTTTGATTCATCCAATTTCATACTCATTAATCACATCATTTATAGTATTCTTTAACCTATTATGATATTAAATATTGATTTTTGCTAATATAATGGCCATGTTTCACAAGAAATATTTTCAATGTAATCTTGATTTTTTATTGCATGTAAAAATCTAATTGGCATTAATTTCTTCGGCGGCTCTGGTTTTACTTTGCTTCGGACTGAGCTGTACCAAATGAAATATTGTTGAATCTCTGCAAATCCTTTATCGACACCATCTTCGTTTTACGACGTCTCAAACATTCAGCTCTAATCGATCACCGTCTTTTTCATCGATCCATCATCGAGATAAGTATTTACACATGTGTACTATCCGGTTTCGTTTTGTGGATTGATTGATTGTGAACCTAGTTTAACGGCATAATCAAGTACGGGTTAGTAAATGGTAATGAATGATTAAGTTATTTGTTTATAGAATGTGTTTGATCATATAATGATCATATTGTTTTGTAATGGGGGTTTTTGATATTGATTACTTCTTACAAGATCCACAAGCTCTTGAAGAAATTTTAAAGAACGACTACAAGATTTTAAGTATGTAAAAGTACTGATGCAGAGATGTTAGAGAAAACATACTCTATGTTTCATGCAAATATTGTTGTGTTGCAGACAATGTGATGAAAAGTGAAATAAAAGTACTATAAATTTATAATTTATCTCACTACGGTTGTGCAAAAGAAAAAGTTAGTGAGAAAAGAAAATGAATCACATCTACTTATTATGCTCAAAGTTAATGTGACATTATATATTGAGAAAGGAAATACTATATTATTGCATGGAAGTGGCTAAAAAGTGACCATAGACATTAATGTGGATATGGTCAAAGTAGAGCCCAATGAGTTTCTTTTAAGAAAATAAAGATGGTAGCAAATAAGCGATATTTCTCTTATCTTATAAAGAAATAAACTAGTGTGAGTACAAAGTTTCAAAAGGTTTAAAAGAATGTAAGATATAACACATGACCTAAGTTAGGTATGTTGTTAATTATAAAATGCGTATCACGAGATAGATGAACATGAAGGTCATTATCTTGAGGGGGAAAATTAGTGTATCCCACATCCCTAGTAAAACGATCATCCAGCAGTATGTTCACAATGGAAATAAGTCATTTATAAAATAAAAATAGAGGATTTTAAAATCTAATAATGTTGAGACAATAAGTGAAGGGAAATATTGAATACCTTCAATCATAAGTATTACCCAAGGCATTATTGTATTGCACTACACAATGATTAGAAAACGGAGATAAATGTATTAGTAAACCAGAAGTTTACCGAAAATCTAATGTTTGTCAAAATGGTTACGCCATCCCGGTTTAGTAATGATTCGAAAGATAATAATACGAACATTCGTTGAAGAACCAGAAAATTCTAACGAATGATTTGCTATATGCTGCTTGCTTACAAGCAATATAAGAATACGGTTTTCACTAGCCAAATAAATTTGGAATATATTGATGCAAGGATATGTTAGTGGGCTTGATCACCCACCAGTGGACTGATCATCCACCATATGTTTATAATTAATGCATCGCCAAGAATGTAGCATTTATCCTTGTCATATATTTGCAACCTAATGTTTGTGAGATAAATTGGTAATACTGGTGAATTCACAAACCTTTGATGATTTATTTTATGCATGTAGAGATGATGAACATCTTCTAGCTAATGTTCATATGTAAGATGCAACAACTTTGATTCGCATAATACCAAAGAGTAATTAAGAACTCCCCCCATCAAATTGGTTTTGTGTCAGGAACCAAAGATCATCACTTGAAAATTTGGATAAGTTGTAGTTGTTCCACCACACTGCTAAAAGATCCTCAAAGAAGGTTATGAATATGTTGGATATGATCACCATTGATGATAAAATCTATAAGATTTTATAAGATTTATTTAAAAACTTATAATTATTCTATCCACCATTAAGGGGAGAAAATAAAATAGCTGGAGAATGAAAAGTGGAAATGAATTATCATTGATCCTTGGAATAAAGACCATGAATAGAAGTCCAAAATGAATGTATGGAGATATTCTATTACAAAGATTAGCATATGAGTTGCCATACTCATTTACAGACCCTAAGAAATTGATTAAGTCACAAATACCAACTGTAAATGCTCCAGTTAAAATGAATGTCCCAAAAGGACAATATCAAAATGCTAAATGAATGTCCCAGAAAGACAATATCAAACTGCTAATGAGTCTAAAGAGCGCCTGAAGCGTGATAGACATTCGGTTCCAAATATAATAATCCTCGAAAAAGAAAAAGAGCATGAATGAGAATGGCAAAATCGAGGAATTAAACATTAAGAATCTCAAGAAGAGATAGGAAACATGAAAAGAAAGAAATTTAGGTACCCAAGAATAAATAAATCTCAAATAGCTACTCATGTCTGGAAAAATATGAACCTGATACCAAATCGATGTCGTGAATATTTATGTATGCAATGTAGCAGTTAATGAAAATGAGGATCATGAACCATCTATTGAAAAAAGTACACAAAGAAAGGATTAGCCAAAATGGAAATAAGCGATAAATGCATGATTAAATCTCTTGGAAAGAGAAGAGTATTCGGACCGGTAGTCCGTACATTTAATGGTGTAAAACCGATGGCACATAAATGAGTCTTTATATGAAAGAATACATGAGATGATGACAACAGTGAGATGCAACAAGAATTCTCACAAAAACCTAGAATTATTATAAGAAACACATCATCATGTGGTGAAAGCATCAACCTTCTACTTTCTCTAGTCTGTAAAGAATTGAAAGTCACTAGAAATAAAAATTATGTTAAAAATCTATAAGGATGGAAACTGCAAGAAGCAATAAATTCCATAATGATTTCGGCGTTAGTTCTCGAGAACATTAGTGCACAAATTATGCACGAACCAAGATTAACACGGATTACCATATCTAAATGATATTTGTAAGATTTACTTATCTTTTTCATGATTGAAAGATGTAATTTTGTATGACAAGAAGAATAGTCATAATAGTAAATTTTATAAGAATATCAAAAGAACTCGTATGTACAAGTATGTATAATATGAAGGTTTAACAAAATTGTCTATAAAAGGAAATTTGAGCATGAGTCTAAATAGACTAATATGTGAATTTTTGTGTGAAAGTAATGTTATGGAAAAGAAGTCCAATGGTCTAAGAGGTCATCTGAAAATCAAACGAGTTTATTCGTTATTGATATGTTATAACAATTCCGAAAGGACGATATATACGATGAGAATACATCTCCCAAAGATTATGCTTCTAGAGGGGGTAATATGATGATGTGGTTGTACTCTTTTTCCTTATCATGGTTTTTGTCCCATTGGGGTATTCCATATCAAGATTTTAAATAGGCAACAAAGAACACACAAATGATGGCAATCTATCAACATTCCAATTTATTTTTAGATTAAGAGAAGCAAAAGAAAACGATCAAGATCAATCATACTTGAAGAAGAATCAAGGCATGAACACATTCCATTCGCGAGATAGAATCGAAGGTCGAAAGTTTGACAATAAAAGGATACCTTCTCTATGGAATTAAAATATAAAATTGTTATCCAAAGAAAGAGCTTTGAACCTACTCCCAACTCCAGTTTGAATCAAGTCATTCGAGATGATAGAACGTGAGATGTGGCTGTTTTCGTGGGACATGTACAAGCTGTCTTAGAATACCTAATCTTGACCGATATCCCAAATATCACTCGATATTCCCATCTTACCAGAGCTAGGCCGGTGCCTAAAGTTATACATGGATGTTAGCTTTGGTTTGTAAGTGGCTTGAAGTCATTTTTTCCTACGGTCATCAAGATATTCAAGTTTTAATGAGGAGTGCCAAATTTGCCAAGAGTAATGAATCGGTCCAAACCCAAGATCAATGAGTTAATTCGTCACGCTGGACCGTGTCCTATGATATATCTCAGGTTATGTTCTCATCAGGGGAACTAGACACGCGCTGCACTCTTTTTTCTTAACCATGGTTTTTCCCAATGAGTTTTCCTGGTAAAGTTTTTAATAAGGCAGCTTCTTATGCGCTTCAAAAATATTTTTATATAATGGACATCCAAAGGAGAGTGTTGTGAAAGGTTATGTTGATGTCCATCATATACCTAAAATCCCATGACCTAGAATGTTCAAAACCCAACTTTGTATCTTATATATATATGTGTACTATTACCAATAGAATAATAAGATCAAACAATTTCTTCATTTCTCTTTATTCACAACATATATTAGTATATAATTTTAGAAAGTTAAGTTCTTTTAAATATAGATTATGAGAAGGGATAGTAATGACACATAATCATTAATCAAAAGTTACAACTTTAAAAATTGTTTTCAGTTAATATGTAGGAAATTTGAAATTTGTCATCAACCATCCATTCTTCCCAATATCGGATACACATGATTAAGGCCTGCTAGCCCATTTTAAACCCAACAATGGTACTAAACCCATAAAACTCAAAATTCAATGCGTTTAACATACCCGCATCCTCCGCTCCACATTACCTCTCACCGTCCATCGCTTCTCACTCACTAGAGATAAATCTCTGCTTCTCCAAACCCTACTAAAGTTCTCAACTTTGCTGAATTCCACGTAAATTTTTCCAGATTTCTCATTCTGCAGATGGCGGAGGAGGATGTTGTCACTATCCGTTCGCCGACAGTCGATCTCAAGCGCAAGCTCGACGAAGTTGCGCCTGAGGTCCTCTATCAACACGCCGGCTCAGATAATGCTTTGAACGGAGTTATCTTCCTTGGTGATAGCAAGGCAGCGTCTGATTCTTCACATGCGAAGCGACCGAAGCTAGAAGATGAAGCTGCATATGGTTTAGGTAATTTTTGAATCTTTTCGCTAGTTTACAACTTTGGGATTTTGGGTCATGCTTCGTACTTTTATAAGATCATGTATGTGTTGGTTACATGATTCTTTGAGTCTTGTAGTAAATTTGGTCTTTTCGAGTTCTGATGAGATCTACATTTTGTGGTAGATAATGAGAAGACACAAGAGAATGGTTTTGTGCAGCAGAAGGATGAGAATCAAGAGTCTGCACCCCTTGTTGTGGAAGTTCACGATCCCATTGATGCTAACGAGTCTGAAACTAAGACTTATGGTGCTAAAACTGCAGATTTTTCTATTATCGTTCATATGGGGTTAGCATTGCCTCATTGAGACTAACGTTTACAGAAGAAGGAATGTGGCCTTGTAATCAGGCTTGCCGGTTATAGAAGTTGGTAAGGCTTCTTTGAGACTTAACAATTCAAGGACCTTTATTTGTTTGCTCTTTATTAGTTAACGCCCTTGAAGAAAATTTTATCTGGAATATTTGTTGACCAAAACACACCTTATGTATATCATTGAGATTAAGAGAGTTTTGTAACTCCATCTGCAACCTAGTGTAAGAAAGTGCATAAAAATTTTCGAACTTACATGGAATTGTTAGGGGAGAGTGTGATGGGAAAAGTTGCTATAATATGACCTGAGATCCTATTCAGAGTTAGTGGTGAGATTTTACTTGTAGCTGTATGTAGGAGACTTGACCGTTTTGCGTTTGTATCCAGACGTTTTGTGCGCCTGACTGCTGTGATTAGATACATCTTGTTTTTGATGTCTTGCTATGTTCATTGCTCAATCTTGAGTAAATTTCTACAATTTATGCTATTATGCCATGGATTACATCTGCTTGATTCTATTGGACGTGTGTTCTGATAATAGTATCACCTGCTTTGTGAAATGTTATTCTATGTTTAGTGTCTCTGATGGAAAGTTTCATTGTTGCGTTTATAATTAATGTATCGCCAAGAATGTAGCAACAAGAAATACATCAAATGGCCAGGGAAATAATTGTGGCGGTTACACAATATCTGTGGCTATTTTGTAAATTGCCACTGACAGCCACGGAACTATTTATGTAGCTATACGATCGTTGCTAAAATTAAAATGTGGCGAATCGTGGCACAGTGCAACGACACAGCCACAAATTCAAATTATAGCTATTCGCCACAGATTTGCCACCTCAAATCCTTGGCTATATCGCCACAGAAGTTGCTACAATTAGCCACTATTAATCCTTGGCTATGTTGCCACAATATAGTTGCATAAAATATTCTTGGCTATAATTTGCCACGAAAATGTTTTAGCTTTATGTGTAGCCATTTGCCACAAGAATGTTTAAGAATTATCGTGGTTAGTTGCCACTATTTGGCCACAAAATAACGTGTCTATTTAATTAAACAATTGCCAGAGCCTATCGTGGCTAAATAACGTAGCAAGAATTTAATCATGCCCAAAATTTTAAATTTCTTATTTAATTATATAAATATGATGCATATAAATAATTGTTGTTAATTAAAATAAACAGTGGAAATAAATATAAAACACATTAATATTTGGATTAGTTAAAAGTTAACAAAACATATTTAATACATCTGTCACTAGAGTAAAGAACATTCGAAGATGTTCTAACAAAAAGCTAAAAGTCGACATTGTTACAAAATACATAGATATGTCGACAGAACATTCTAAAATGTTCAACCAAAAAAATTCAAACCAAATCCATTTGGCTAACTAGTCTGAAAATAACCATCAAATGATTGGGGTTCCATGTCAGCCAAATTGATCGGAGTAGGGACATTAGTTGGAGGAACTTGATGGCCTGAGGCTGGAGACTGATGTGGAGAAGATACATGTGTTTGCTCTGAGTTGTTTGCAGTTGTTGATCTGAGAACAACAGAAGGATCAATCCCATTAGCTTCCAAAAGTCTTCTTGAAGCTTCCATAATAG
Source organism: Moricandia moricandioides (assembly GCA_905132885.1). Classification (NCBI taxonomy): domain Eukaryota; kingdom Viridiplantae; phylum Streptophyta; class Magnoliopsida; order Brassicales; family Brassicaceae; genus Moricandia; species Moricandia moricandioides. The sequence continues at coordinate 20,923 of CAJHQQ010003625.1, forward strand.
CAGCAATGTCAGTGGCCATGGAGTTCATATTTCCCTGCATGGACTTCATATTCTCTTCCACCGAAGTCACTCTTGTCTCCAAATGCATGGTACGTGGGATAGCAGTGGATGTGGATGAAGTTGAATCACCATAGTAGCAATGAGCAGATCCAAGCCCATAAACACGTCCTTTGTAGGGTGAGACAACCTGTGAAGAAAACAAAACAAAACAGACTTAACAAAACCAGAAACAGCCAAAACATCTCATTTAACAGATCAAACACTATACCTCTAAATAATCAGAACAAAAACAGATTAAATGTTTGGAAAAGGTAAACTCACCTCAATAAATAACTTGTTCAATTGTTGCACTGAGGGTGTTGTTGCAGTGGACCTTCAACAGAATCAGTCATTGACTGTTGTGTTGCCGCACTCTCTACTTCTTCCACGATCTTCTTTGACCGGCCATCAGCAAAGGTTCCATCCTTGAAAGTGTGAGTTTTTCTCACAAGTTCAGGCAGCGATGGTTCCACCCCATCATTAGCAATCATCTGATACACATTTCATGTATAATTAGTAGAGTAAACTAGATATTTAACATTCAGACAATATATGTACCATATCATATTTGATTTTGATGAATGGTGTTGAACCGGCTGTGTGCACATGTTTACCAAGACCCCCTTGGTCTGAGCAACGGTTTTCAGATGCAGTCTTACTCTTTTTCTTAGCTTTTTCAGTCCCCCAATATATCTGCAAAATATTCCAGTGCTCAGATGACATGAAGGGTGGCATCTTCCCACTCCTCTTGCGCTTGCTGATGTAGTTAGAAATCAGGGACATCATTGTTTTCTTCCAAGCTGCATGGACCATGTTGTGGTATATGGGATCCCAGTAATATTTTTGCTGCAACAAATATTTAAATACTGCAGTTAGTATTCCCTTAAAAAAAATATAAACTCTTAACACAAAATATATACAATGATTAGTGAACTCTTACCACAAAGTCTCCCCACCATGTTGATTTCATCTCCTCTGAGACCATGCTGAAATTGTGCCATGCTCCTGTCCAGTCAGATGTGTAGATCGATGTGCAATCATCAGTGAGACACTTGTTGATTTTGAACCTTGGAGTCAATAGCAAACAAGAGTTAAAGTATGTGACAAAAAATTCACAAAAATGTACTAACAAAAAAAAAAATATATATATATATATATATATGAATAACCAATAAAGCTAACCAGAGGCCATTGTTTTCTTTCTCTGGATGAATGAGAGGCATCTGAAGCCGAGATGGTGAAGCCAGCAATTCTGCAATGCTGACGTCTGGGTAGCGTCGTTGTGGTCTTCGCACAGGAGGTGCAGGAGGGGCAGGAGGTACAACAGGAGGGGCAGGAGGCACAACAGGAGGGGCAGGACCAGGTACACCATTGTTAGAGCTGGTTGCCCTTCGTCCTAGATATGGTCTCGGAGGTTGCTGGTTAAAGAGTCGATTAGTCTGCATATTAGCCTCTGTTTGACAATAGAAAAAATAAAATTAGTTTATAAACATACAAAACAGAACATAGGAAGAGGTATTGGTCAAGTCTAACAACACTACTGGGCATGCAAAGGAAGAACCCCAAATTATGAATGGAAAAGAAAAGAAATTACCTTGTTCCAAAACAAGGGGCGGTAGTCAAGATTGGTTTATAATTGGCTTAGACAATGAAACCTGAAAAGAAAATCCCCAAATTAGAAGACATATAGAGATGACAATGGGAGTCGATGATCAAAGTGGAAGGGAAAACTCACAAGAAATAGATGATCTATTGTTGTAGAAGACAAAGATCCACTTTACCTCAGAGAAAGAAGAGAAGTGATTATTATAATCAAGGGATTAGGGTTACGGTGTCTAAGTGCCTTTTTAATATAATATATTGGATTTTGCCACGTTTTTCAAATTATTTAGCAATGGTTTTGCAGATATTAGAATAAGCCACGACAAATCTCTACCAAATTAGTGGCTATAATGAAAAAATTATTATATAATTTTGGCGCGAGAAGATTAAAGATGCCGCCAAAGTCACTAAATGGTTTGCCGCCAATTTTATACAACCAGCCACAATATAATCTTTAGAAACATCGTAGGTATGATTAAAAAATTATTAAAGTTTCCAAAATATCCCGGGCATGAAGATCAAAAATTTTTACCAATTTTTTTTAAAAACATTTCTATCAAACGGTCACAGCGATTCCCTAAACCACAAATCAGATTCATTAATCCCTAAATTTGAAATATATTTTATTGACTATAACTGAAACAATTATTTTTCTCAAACACATTTTCAATTAATTAATACTCTTATCTTACAAAATCATAAAATTTAAATATATTAATAACAATGATAATTAAATTAATATTTTTTTACCTCATTCTGACTCTGATTCTTCTTGAATGGAACCATCGTTATTTTCTTCATCTGAATCAGTATCATCACTTTTATTTTCATCTTCTTCAGCGTCATCTGACGGCTCTGATAATAGTGGTGGATCATCCAACTCGAAATCATCATCTGTTTCTGCCTCGACTGTGTGTGTACTAACTTGAATAACACCACTCTGAATGACATTTTGATTGTGATTATCATCTTGTATTGCGGTTTGTGTGACTTCAGTACTTTCACGATATCCCCGAGGAAGAACTTTTGTAGCAGCCCACCATTCTTCATGACTTCTTCTAATGCGTGGATAAGGAATGTAACAAACTTGGTCTGTTTGCTCCGGCAAGATGAAAGGATCATATTTTTGGTATTCTCTACTAGGACAAACATCAACAATTCCAGATGTGTGTCTCCGCATTCCACGTCCTTCAGTATGATCAAACCATGTGCATTGAAAAACCATTGCTTTTAATCCAACATTACCGTGATAGTCAATCTGGATAATCTTCTCGATCAACCCAAAAAACTCTGATTCTTCTGTTCCTCGGACACAAACACCGTAATTCATCGTTTTCTTGTTTTGACCATGGGCAAATGTATGAAAGTTGTATCCCCGAGTGAAGTAAATTGGCCAAGATGTATATTGACGCTTTGGACCTTGTACAAATTCAAGTAACCACAAAGGTGGCGTATAATCTCTGCTACCATCATTAATCTGCATATAATATATATAATATTAATTATCTTATATATATATATATATATATAGTATCTTACATAGTCCCGACACCATTGAGCATAATTTTGCTCTTTAGCAGTCGTCATGCCATCTTCAGTAATATCTGGTTGCATTAGCGTCGTATACTCTTCAAACATCCTGAATAAAATAAATGTAAATATTTATTTGTGTAGGACTAAAATATATAATTATGTATTACACATATATATTTATATATATACCTCTCATATGGTGCAAGTTCTTCACAGTTTATCATTAGGAATGTTTGGAGGATATGCATGTCAACGTCATTTAACCAAAAACGAACAGCTTTTCCGCCAACACGTCCAACAGGTTGGAACATAGTAGGAACATCCGGATATGCGTAAGAAAACTGTAAGCCAACATCTGAAGAGGGATCATGGACGACTTGTGATGCAAAATAGTTGGATGTGAAATAAGCGATCTCCTCATTTATACATTGTGCCACTATTGATCCTCCAATGTGTGCTTTGTTTTTTATTTTCTTTTTAAGATGGTACATAAATCTTTCAAATGGGTACATCCATCGGAATTGTACTGGTCCACCCAATATTGCTTCATCGGGAAGGTGAACTGGAAGATGCTCCATTACATCAAAAAAAGATGGCGGAAGAATTTTCTCCAAGTTGCAAATTTTCACCGAAATGTTTTCTTTCATGATTTGAACATCTTCATCTTTTAATGTTTTTCCAGCTATATCTCGAAAAAAAGTGCAATCTCTGTTTGAAAAGTAGATAACATATAAAATTTAATTAATAAATTTATACTAAATTAATATATAAAACAATTTTACTATATATATAAATAAATAATTATTACCTGAGATCGTTGTATGAACATTTTTTGGAAGTAGTTCTTGAAATGCGATTGGAAGCAGGCGTTGCATAATGACATGACAGTCATGACTTTTCAAACCGGAAAATCTTTGTGTATCTTCCTCAACACATCTTGAAAATGTAGAAGAATATCCATCAGGAAACTTAATATCATTTTTCATCCAACGTAAAAATTCTTTTTTCCCTTCCTTGGACAATCTGAAAATGGGAACTGGAGCTTTTCCGTGTTGAAGCTCCAACTCTGGACGCTTGCATATTGTTGCCAAATCCATCCTTGATTTGACATTGTCTTTTGTTTTTCCAGGAATATTCAAAACAGTGTTCATAACATTATCAAAAAAATTCTTTTCGATATGCATGAAATCAAGATTGTGCCTAAGAAGTAGATCTTCCCAATAAGGCAAATCCCAAAATATACTTTTCTTAACCCAGTTGTGGTATTCACCATACCCTGTAATCGAGCGAGATGGGTTGTTGTGTCCATTACCTCCACAATCTACAGTTTTACACAATCCATTGATGTTGTTAATTCGCTCATATAATATTTCTTCACCGTTCAGCCAATGAGGCGCCTCATCATAAATGGTCTTTCTTTTCGTAAAAGCTTTGATGTTCCTCCTGTAAGGATGATTTGGAGGCAAAAATTGCCTATGGCAATCAAACCAGCTGTGTTTCCTACCATTTGGTAACCAAAAAGCTTTTGTCTCTTCAAGACAATATGGACATGACAAACGACCATGTGTCGTCCATCCAGACAACATACCATATGCTGGAAAATCGCTTATGGTCCACATCAATACAGCCCGCATCTTAAAGTTTTGCTTCAGTGAGACATCATAAGCATCAGAACCTTTTATCCACAACTCTTTTAACTCTTCAATCAGTGGTTGCAAATAAATATCTAAGCTTTTCTTGGGATGTTTAGGTCCAGGGACTAAAACCGAGAGAAAAAAATATTCTCTCTTCATGCACATTCCTGGAGGCAAGTTATATGGAGTAACTATAACAGGCCACACAGAATGCGACTGACCATTCATGCCAATGGGATTAAATCCATCGGTAGATAATCCCAAATAAACATTTCTACTTTCAGACGCAAATTGAGGGTGTACCTTCTGAAAATGCTTCCATGCGTCTCCATCTGAAGGGTGATGCATCTCTCCTTCAGGAGACCTATGCTCTGCATGCCATCTCATATGCTTTGATGTAGCCTCAGAAATATACAACCGCTTCAACCGATCAGTAATAGGCAAATAAAACATTCTTTGCTTAGGGATTCTTTTTCCGCCTCCAACTCTTGGTTTATACCGATCCTTTTTACAAAAACGATATTTTTCCAGCTCTTTGTCCTCACCTTTCCAGAATAGCATGCAATTATCCTCGCATACGTCTATTTTTTGAACCGGCAATCCCAGTGATCTCAACAACTTCTTTGTTTCATAATATGACTTTGGAGCTTTATTACCCGACGGTAAGATCTCTTTGATCGTCTGCAAAATTTCATCCACACAAATCTCTGAAAGATTATAGTTGGTCTTGATGTTCATCACTCTAGACGAGATATAAAGCTCTGAAATCCCATCCGCACATCCTTCGTAAAGAGGTTGATTTGCATTCTTCAGCATCTCAAAAAATATTTTTGCATCATTGTATGGCTCCTCCGGTATCGGCTCTGCTGTTGAAGTATTTTCCTCTTCAAAATTGTCAGTAGCATCTTCATAGTTTTCTTCTTGAAAGTAATTAGAATTGTTGTATGGGTATTGCTCACCCCAATTATCACTTTGAATGGCCACACGCGTACTTGTTGAAGCTTCACCACCTTCATAGCATCGTTCACCATGACTCGTCCATACGAAATAGTTTTCCGTAAATCCCTTCATATATAGGTGACTTGCCACTGTATCCATATCAAAACGCTTATTGTTCTTGCATTTTATACATGGACACAAAAGAGTTCCACGTTGGATATATGAATCTTGTTGACGGACAAAATTAAAAAAGAGCTCTAATCCTTGAACAAACTCATTCGATACACAATTTCTCTCACTTTCTAATCTCTTATACATCCACTCTCTTGAACCATAATAATCACACATTTTTGTAAACCGTTTGTAGAAAAAAAATAGATGTATCTTTGTGTTCTCTCTGTCAAAATAACGAAGATACATTGATATATATATAACATCAATTTGGCCAGAGATTTGCCACGATTTAGCCCTGGCCACGTGAAGATTTTATCTCCTCACCCGTGACAATTGGATTAGACACAAAGTAGTGGCGACAGTATATTCCTGGCCAATTTGTGACAATAATGAATCTATCCAATAGCTTGACAAGACCACACCAATAAAAACAAATTACTCAGAAGACTTTTGTGACCACAAAGAATATATTCACTGAATTCAGTCTCCTCAACTAAATTAGTGACTGAAAAAAAATTGGTCAGTGATAATTTGTAACCATTTTATTGTAAAGTCAACAAAGTAAGTGGTAAAAAACTATAACTAATTTTTGTACCGCCAAATTGCTTGGCCAGAGATATTACTTGGCTGGAAAGTAGCTAAATGGCCAGAGATAAGCTACGTTTGAAAATGTGGCTTTGTTTTATTTTGCCAGGAGTATACAGTGTAATAATCGTAGCTAAGGGCTAGGGATTTGCTACATATAAATCTGTGGCCTGTTTGCCACGTCTGAGCCATTTATTTAGCAACGGATTCTGCAAATAAAAAATTCATGGCCGGTTGTAGCTATTTTGTGGCTAAATGTTAGCTACAAAAATTTCTCTAGCCAAATCCCTTGCTAAATAATAGATTTCTTGTCACAAATTTGCAACCTAATGTTTACGAGATTAATTGGTAATACTGGTGAATTCACAACCTTTTGATGATTTAATTTATGCATGTGGAGATGATGAAAATTGTGTAGCTAATGTTCATGTGTAAGATGCAACATATTTGATTCACATAATGCCAAAGAGTAATTAAGAACTCTCCCCATCAAATTGGTTTTATGTCAAGAACCAAAGATCACCATTTAAAAAAAATTAGATAAGTTGTAGTTATTCCACCACACTGCTAAAAGATATGACCTCAAAGAAGGTTATAAATATGTTGGATATGATACGATTCTCCCTGCTACGGTGGTTATCCTCCACAACATATGCCTTCTTGAGGTGGATATGGTTCTGGTTGGGACCAAAGACCTCTGCATTCTGGTCCGTGCAATTATTATGGTAGACAAGGAGCTCAAACCTCTGGTCCAGTTCCACCTTCTTCTGGCCATTCACCTTCCCATGCCTTGTGTGGTCCCCTACTTCCCAAGTAAGTTATGGTTACGTTCAGAGTCATGGTTTAGAGTACGTACATGTTGCTCCTTATTCCCGGACCGGTCATCAGCAGGCTTATGGGCATATAATTTGAACAGCCCAAATATGAAAATAGTCCTCCGATACAGCCACCTTTTGAAGTTTCTGATAGAGTTTGGATATCAATTCTCTTCTCAAACACTCACAAACTCAATCACAATCAACAAAGAACAATCGGTTGAGACAGAAACAATGATTCACCTTTGAATCCAGATTTGAGAGTTGTTGGTCTAACCCAGACGAGCATCTCCTCAAGACCTCAGTGTCAATCCAAATTCTCTATCTAATCTTCACATAAACGATGAACTCATGTTTTATAGTTGATTCTTCATCCAACGGCAAAGACTCTAAATCTGATAGAGTACTTACTCAAGTTGCCAGCTAAGCAATAAGCTTATCAAGCTTATCAATACTCCCCTCCTTTTGACAAGCTTTCCCCCAAGCTTGGGTTGCAAGAAATGTGGACGTAGACCCACGCACAAACAGTCTCTTTATTCTCCATTGCATGTTTGGCAGCAACCTCAACTCATATCTTCTCATTTTTTGTATTTGAACATCTAATTCCTTAAACACTTTCTTTGCTTATACTTGTGTTGTACCATGTTATGCGCTCTGCATTTGTGCATGTATGTATTTTTGAAGCCTGCAATTCTCCACTTGTAAGATAAATGATTTATTCAACCAACATTAATTATTGTTTCTGTCTAACCTTACTTTTGTATCCATCAGTAACACCAATTCAAAAGCGTATTGGAGGAGTTTAGATCTGTATTTGTGCTTTGCTTGACACCATAAACTGGACAAGTGTAGTTGCCACATCTTTTTCACACTTGCACCGTACTGATCTGACTCTCCATCAAAAGCAACTGTTTCGTTGATGCATACCAAGATGTTGATGATGTGAGTGGCTTTGCATTTACTACAGTCATGCTGCCACGTCTAAATATATTTATGACAAAACCATGATGAAACTGCTGCTGTGTCTTAATCGTTGGGCTGAACTGGAGAACCAACCATCTCACTTGCTGCAGCTTCCATGTTTTCCAGCAGTGCCACACAAAAAATTTCCCTCCGTTCAACACATGCAGGGTGCACTAAAAGCAGAGTTAATCGCTCGCTGTGTAATTTCTCATTGATGCATGTCCTATGTATTAACTTGAACAATCCAGCAATAGAAAATTTTCCCTGATCTTTGTTGTGTTGTTCCTTTTGTCCCTCAAACAACACAGTAACCACATTCGGTTGAGAAGCCCCATCCTCTGTTTTTTTCTCAGACTACCATACATCTTTTTATTCACACCCAAACCATCTTTATTGGTAATTCTCACCAAGGAATCAGAACTCTCATGCCTAACAAAACCCATTACATTGTATTTCTCCACCTTTAAAGAATTCTTTCTCTCATCCTTGTATTTGAAATGCCAAGTCTAACACCGTTTGAGCTGAATCTGGTCATGCTCATAATGCATCCAAATATCATAATCCCATTTTTGCACTTCTGTAGAATCAGTGTTAGCAGCTTTTTTGTGTCTGACATTTCTTTGATGATTCAAGGCAGACACTTTCGTGACCTGGACGAAATTATATTTGAAACGCCATGACTTAAGAGACATCCTTTGTTTCCTCATATGCTGTATTTTGTTATCTCTCATAAGCCTTTTCTTGAACCCCTGGGATACATAATTAGTTGACTTGCCACCTGTAGAATATGGTGTACACTCATCTGACTTCTGGAGAAGTAAAACATATGATTCTTCGTTGTTATGAACTAACGCATCCGCACTACTAACTTCAAAAGGTACCACATGGCGCTTAAGATCAAAATCAGATTCCAAAGATGTCAATGAACAAGGCTCTAACACTGCTTGAAGTTGTTCAATCTTTGTATTCTCCCTTGTTGACTCTTTGGAACACAAACATTAGAATGTGATTCATGTTTTTCGAACGATCTGACTTCTTCAAGGGTGTGACAGATGTTGTCTCACACTTCAATACAATCATCTTAACACTCTTAGTAACCTGAATCCTCACTTCTGAGTGAGAACCACAAGTTTTTGGTGCAAATTGAGCCAAGAATCTCTTTTTTTAAGTTGACCAATCTCTGAATTCCCCATTGGTCACTTTCTCATTATACCAATCTAATCCTGCTTCTTCTAGACTCGCATACACCAATTCAAGCTTAGTTTCTTCACTATATTGGATAGCTCTAGAGACCTGTTTTAATTGAAAATTCCAACCATAAGGCATATCTTCCATAAATTTTGGTAACTCGTTGCATCTCATTATACTCATGTCTCTTATTTGTTCTAAGGTTTGGTAACCTATGCGATTATCCTCCATTTTCGGTTCCATAGTTGAATGTGTTACATGGATCTTAGAATTTTACTTTGTAGGTATTTCTGTCTCACGAGAGATCTTCCATGAATTTCTTAGTGTCTTCCATCTTTAATCTTTCTTTTGTAAGATCTTGATTATTTCTGGATTGACATGCCTTCCAAAACGGGTCAACAAAATCCGCTTTAAATCGTCCCAAGTTTCAAAAATCATCATCTTGATTCTCTGACGAAACCATGCTTGAGCTTCCCCTTCAATAAAGCTTTGCGTGAAATTCAGTTTATCATCATCATCCGTAAAGTGTTTAAGATCAAAGAACTCAATCAGCCGCTCAATCCACGGTTGCCGATCATCTCCAGTGAAGATTGGAATCTCTATACGATCCATCACCATTGCTTACGATCTGGAAGTCACGAGGTGATGATTTGAATGGCTCACCGCACCAATTGATAGAGTTTGAATATTGATTCTCTCCTCAAACACTCACAAACTCAATCACAATCAACGAGGAACAATCGATTGAAAAAGAAACAATGATTCACCTTAAAATTCAGATTTGAGAGTCGATGAATTAACCCAGACGAACATCTCCTCAAGACCTCAATCTCAAACCAAATTCTCTAGCTAATCTTCTCATAAACGATGAACTCATGTTTTATAATTATTTCTTCATCCAATGGCAAAGACCCTGAATCTGATAGAGTATTTACTCAAGTTGCCAGCTCGGCAATAAGCGGTATCAAGCTTATCAGGTTCATACCCACTACCCAGTGGTGGCCAGACAGGCTATTCCTAAATTCAACAACCTAGGTCCTTACGGGATGCAACAAGGTTTTTTTTCAGCATGGGTACGGACCTCCACTGCCTGCAGCAGCAGTAGATTCTCCTGATGATGCTTACCAAGGTGTAATTCCTGTAGGCAATACCAACATGGCTCCACAACAACAACAACAATCTGGGTACGCGCTAAGTAGTGCGCCCGTACAAAAACAAACATACCCTTCCTACAGAACATCTCAACCATCTAGCAGATACTACGTACCAACATAAAAGTGGTCAGCAAGCTTCTTCTACTCAAGATCAGTCTGGTGCTCAGCAGGCTGGAGAAAGTGGGTATGGTGGGCAAGCAGCTCCAACCAGTGGATACAATTCATATCCATCCGCACAGCCTTCTTATGGTACTGCTCAGGCCCAAAAGATGGAAACTATGCACACAATCCAAGCTCTAAAAATCCTAACTATATATATGGTGCCGGACACAGTAGCCAACTTGTGTATAAACAAGAAACACCTCCACAAGAAGGATATGGTGCACCGCCGGGTAGCCATCCTTCTTTTTCGCAAGCAATGCTCACTCAAGCAGGATATGATCAGCATGCCACAACTCAACCAGCACTCTATGCGGCGGCTCCAGGGAGCGCATAAGTGCAAAACCAATAACCACAATATGCTTAAGATTAGTACGATGTAAGTCAGGTTAATCAAGCTCCCCACTAAGACTTTTGCACTCACACTTCCAGAGATTCTTAATCCAGTCTTTGTAAACCATGGTTCTTTTGTGTCTTTGACTCTTTCCCTTTAAAGCTTTCATTGTAAATTCTGTAACTTCAAGATCTTGAACTGTTGTTGATACTTAAGCTGCAATATATTTATCATTGGTCAATTCTTCTTAGGATTATTTTATTCCTAAAGTTACGAAAATGTCGTAACTTGATTAGTTAGACCCTCGAAAGCCTTCTCATTGCTAGAATCCATGTTTTTGTTCCTACAAAATAAGAAACATAAATGTAAAAACGTTGCGTCAAAGACTTAGAATTTGGTCTAAGTCTTGTAAGGCTACAAGTAGAGTGTCTTGAGTTAATCCTCGTACGTGTCTTGGTTGTTATTTGCTATGCTTACACAACGAGCCACTTCTTTGAAACAGTTATCTTGACTCAACAACAAATCACTCGTCAAAAATCGGCCCATATCGATTGGAAGTTGGCATAAATAAGTTAATATCAGCGCAAGTTTTGATCGACTTAAGGGAGAAAAGGAAATAAGAGTTCTATATAAATAAGAGATCGAAGACTAAGAAATCTATTTGCAAACATTCGTTTTACGGCAAAGATTATGATACAGAAGAAGATGACATGTGGCAGGAGTTTATAGGAGAAGGAGGTCGTTGGAAAGCTATTATAGCAGACTTGCGAGCTGACAGGTGGCATCCTCTCATTGGACGAATTCATCTTCTGTTAAAACATAGTATAAATTGACTTTTTGTAATCTTTTAACATTCATTGGAAATCATTTGCAAAAATTTCTCAATCTTTTGGAATTCTAATAAAAGTTCTTCATTTTGTTCATTGAAGTTTTAAGATCGATCTACTCTTTAGATCTTTTACTCTTGAGATATGATTATGTGTTTCATGAACATTTGATCGATCATAAAGGATTAATATCCTTTTCCAGTGGTATCAGATCCGTCGTTTCCTCATAGTGATCGGAATCAAAGGCGAAATGAGAGCTCAAGCATTGTTAAAAGGAACGGAAGCAAGAGAATTGTAAGTTGTAATCGCAAATAGATTTGAAGCAATAGAGAATGAGATCAGAGACATGAAGAGAGAAGAGGAGACGCATCAAATAATGAAAACATTAACGAAGCTGACGAATCAAGCGATGAATCCATTACGATTCATATGTTTTTTAACGGAGAGACGCATAGGATGATGGAGAATCAAAAGGAACGTCATCGATATTATCAAAAATTCCATAAACCTAATTACTCAGGTATGACGAGATTGACAAAGATAGACTTTTCGAGATTTGATGGGAATAAATTCAAAAATGGTTAAGTAAAGTAGAACAAGTATTTGCAATTGATAATACTCCTGGGGAAAATAAAGTCTGAATAGCTTCAATGCATTTTGATGATGAAGCAGATACTTGGCACATGGCATTAGTACTTGAAGATGTAGATGCAATCGTGTTGAGTAATTGGAGGGGAGACAAGAGCATACTCAAAAAATGTTTTGAGAAAGTTCTTGATGATCCAATGGTAGAGTTGAAGGTATCACAGAATACAATGTGAAGTTTGAGCTCATCAGAACACATCTTAACTACCAAAGGAGTACTTGTTAAGCGTGTATCTAGCAGGTTTGCGTCTTGATACTCAAATGCATGTCAGGATGTTCAGCCCTTAGTCAACTTGTCAATGTTTTGTACTTGGGACACTGATGAAAAATACACCTACGGAAAGATATGAGAAGCAATGGATGGTATAATAAGCCAGTTGAATTACAATCAACATAGGGGAATGCTTTATGTGAAGAAGGAAGAAGGACCAAAATCAAAAGAGAATAAAGGTAGATTGGTACCATTCTGTCACATACTGAGATGAATGAGAGAAGAGCTAAAGGGTTGTGCTATTACTACAATGAGAAGTATTCTTTTGCACATGCTCAACAACATAAGAAACCCCTATTGTATTCAATGGATTGTGAGGATGAGGAGTAGGCAGATGAAGTGTGGGAAGTACATGAGGAGGAGGAGGACAGTGAGATATCTCAGATTTCTGTCAATGCTTTTGCGGGTATTACAGATTATAATACTATGAAGGAGAAAGTCATTCATGGGAAGAAGAACATATATGTTCTTATTGACTCAGGATCCACTCATAATTTCATTGATTTGAAGATAGTTAATCTATTGGGATGTAAGATGCAAGAGGCTGGGAGAGCCAGATTATCAGTAGCATGGTACTAAGATCAATGTGTGTGGAAAACTAGAGAAGTTTAAATGGAAATTCCAATAGCATCAGTTCACAACTAACTTCATGTTAATTCCTTTGGGCGCCCATGGTATACTGTTGGGTGTGCAGTGGTTAGTTGTGTTGGGGCCAATCACTTGGGATTTTCAGAAGTTGGAGATGAAAATTTAGTAGGAAAAGAAGAAAGTGGTGTTACATTTTATTACTGCAAGCTCAGTATGAGGGATTAAGGCTAGGAAGATTGGAAAGCTTTAAAGGATCTGATATGCAGCTTCATATGATATATACGCTTATGAAAAAACTGCAATAGAACCTCTGCAACTCAATGTTACTAAAACTCAAGTAAGTTCAATAATGGTTGCAGGCGAGATAAAACAGATGGTTGTTAAGTTTGGTGATATATTTAAAGAACCACAGACCCTACCTCTCTTCGGACATAATCACAATCACAAGATTGTATTGATGGAAGGCTCGGACCCGGTAAATCTGAGACCTTATATGTATGCATTACACAAGAAGAATGAGATTGATAAGATGGTTCAAGAGCTGTTGAAGCTTGTACAATACAGTCTATCTCTAGTCCTTATGCATCACCAGTGGTCTTAATGAAGAAAAAAAGACAACACATGGAGTACTATTGGAGATTGAACAACATGACTATCAAAGATCGTTTTCTTATTCCACTGATTGAGGATGTAATGGACGAGTTAGGGGGATAAATGATATGCTCTAAATTCATCTCAGAGGAGGTTATCACTAAGTACGAATGGAACCAAATGATATGCAGAAAAAATTCTTTCAGAACACACAATGGTCATTTTGAGTACTTAGTGATGCCTTTTGGCTTATGCCACTTTTCAGAGATTGATGAATCATGTTTTTAGTGAATATATGAGGGATTGTACTCATATTCTTTGATGATATTCTGATATATAGTTCATCTAAAGAGGATCATGTGAGTCACTTGGAGGAAGTTTTCAAACGATGAGACTAAACAAGCCATTTGCAAAGAAAAGTAAATGTGAGTTTAGTACTGATAGACTAGATGATTTTGGGCACTTTCCAAAGCAAAGTGGGGGTTTTCCTACGGATCCAATGAAAGTTAAAGCAGTAAGTGAATGGCACACAACCAAAAAACTTGAAGATGCTGAGAGGATTTTTTGGGTTTAGCTGGCTATTACATGCACTTTGTAAAGAAATTTGCTATTATTGAAAGACTCCTTACAGCTTTAACTAAGAAGGAGGGTTTTAGTTGGAATGAGATAACACAGACGGCTCTAAATGAATTAATAAAAAAAAGTCTCTCCAATGCTCTCTGATACATGCTCAAATTACCCTATCGCTACTGATTACTCTCTCAAATAAGAGGTTCAACTGTAGTACATATGGATTCACATAGAACGAGGGCACACAATAGATTTGATAATCAACTTAGTTATGCTAGGCAATTAAATAAACTTTGAGGACTAGTAAATCAAGAATGATCTGGTTGTAAGCAATTAAGGAAAATAGCTAGATCTAGGGTTTTCAAGTAGTGGATTATAATGGATAGAAAACTAGGCTTCTAATACAAAGTTTGAAAGAAGTCTTGATCTTCTACCCTAAAACTACTATGTTTGCTATGGAAATCTCTAAACTTGTAAAAGAGCTCTCTTTGCATAAAACATAAGTAAAGATAATATAAACTAGGTAAAACTCCGTCCAGGGGCAATCTTGTAATTTTTGTGACTTGGAACTTTAAGTCGCGAATATTCTATGAAGTTGGGGCTCTTCTGCATGTTGATTGTCGATCGATGGTAAGGGTACGTCTTCGATAGACGCAACTCTCTTTCTCGACTCGTACATTGCTGATGATTAGAAACAACTAGGGCGGTTCCACTCTTTTTGAGCTCCAGAAAGCCTCATAATCTCTATAATGCTCCAAAACTGCACTTAGACCGTAAATACTCTAAAGCACATCCTAGACACACTAACCGACTCCAAATATGGCCTATAACCTGCATATAAACGTGATAAATATTAGGACACTTATCAACTCTCCAAAATTAACTTTTTGCTTGTCCTCAAGAAAAACAATGGTAAAACATGTGGAATAGGTTTGAAAAACACAAGAATTCACAAAAATCTATATATCTTATCATTTCACCTTACTATGTCGCAACACACATTCAAAAAAGTGTCAATCATTGGAGAGGAAACAATATATATATTTTATCCTAGTAGAGCTCATAGCAACCAAAATATACTATGCACCAATCTTTCTACCAACAACTTAGTGAATACTAGTCTGACTCAACCCCTCTACTAACCTCATTTCTTTAATAAATAAAAGTGTAGGCTTTACCTTGGAGTATCGATCTGAGGAGACATGGACTCTTACTCTTGCAAGTATCTGAATAAACATGCAGTCTTCTCTGATCACTTTCTTTCCTCCTTTCCTCTTTCTCTGTTCTTTGAATCCTTTTTATAAGTTCAATGAATCAATGATGTTGATACAATACATCTTGTTCATATTTCTTTTTCTTTTCTCTTTTTTTCGACAAGGTGTAGGCGAATAATGGGGTCACAAGTAATTTACTTATCCCTCGCTTTCACAAATGTGTGAAAATTCCTTTCTGAATTAAAATAATGGGGTCACTGGTAATTATCTACCCTCTACATCTTTCAGGAAATCATCTCAACCTTTTCTTTTTATAAGATTCCATAGGAACGAGAGAAGAGAGAGAGAGAAAGAGAGAGAGAGAGAGAGAGAGAGAGAGAGAGACGAGATAGAGAGATAGGAGAGAACCAGATGGAGAGTACAGCAGGAGAGATGAGAGAAGGAAATCATAAAGCACACAAATTTCATCTTTCAAAGACTTGCAAGAGGAATCCGATCCAATGTATGCCAGAACCCCAAATCAAGCAAATAACGTCAAGTTTATGCGTTGGAGGTTAGCTTCAGTTTCTTGCCAACTTTCTAAGCAAGTGTGATATTAATACAGTGATGCAGTCGACTTTGGTATCTCTAGTACTCTTCAAAATCAACAAATCTAGAAGGTGTTATAGAATAGTTAGATAATAAGTAAAACTTTTAAACTGATCATAATCTCTTTCTTGACTCAGTAAAACTCATTATAACACAAAAGAATAAAAGTCAAAATAGAAATAATATTCAGTTAAATTTCCCGCAGACTTAAATAACACTGTCCTAATGTTATCCCGTCTTGGTTTTGTGGGAAAATTAAATCATACGTAAAGCTCAAAGAAGAAATTGATACCAGACTCTGTAATGAGTGTCGACCGATGGTAAATGATGGGTGTCGATCGATGGTAATCGGTATCGACCAAATGTAAACGGTATCGACTGATGGTTTTTCTATGTCGTCGACCGACTGGTGGTTCTCAATCTTCCTTTTTTACTGCACAAAAGAAATTACAAAAATAGTAAAAATCATGGAAATAAATGAACTTTGAAACATACTAATAGCATAGGCTTGCCTCCCACTCTACCGCTTGGTTATCAGTCTTTTACTTGACTTCTATGCACTGTGATGGACTGTAGATGGCTAGTGGAGTATTCAATTGTAGTGGAAAACAGTTTCCACATCTTCTGTGCTCATCTGAAACCAGAGTAATTAACAAAGCTGTTCTAATGGCTCTTTCACCTCTGGTTCTTTTGGTTGATTCCATGTTTTCCTATGGATTGATAGGTCAATCTGACTCAGTCCTCTCCTAAAGGTGTCACTGCGTTTGTGATCAGCCCATCTGATATCTGTGGGTATGGATATGTCATCCAAGTCTGCCTAGTAGATGTCTTCCATAATCATGATCTTGACGATGCCTAAACTTCTCGCATCACCAGTCTATCAATCATCACTACCTTACAGATCTTCGGCTTTAAACCTAGTTGATAGTTTATACTAAAGAGCGAGTGCCGCACTATGGCAAAGCTGGTTGTCTCCGAGGATCATCACTTTTGGTCCGAGATCTTCCTATAAGAAGGTCCGTCCCCTTTGCATGACATGCTTTCCATTTGGATAAAGATAAGTCAATCAATCTTCCTGAACTTGAGTTACATCACCTACTGAGGTCGCTAATTGACCCTCTTCGACTCGCCATCTCCGTCGCCCACTCGATGGCTGGTTAAACCATCTCATTACTCCTTCATGTAGTTGGCCTTTGGGGATAATTTTAAATCATCTGTTCATTATCTACTCCTCATTCTCAGTACTTAAACTCATAATCAACATCTTCATGCTTGCACTATGTAGATTCCCTTCGAGACAACCCAAGCATCCTTTACCCAATCCTAGGCTTCAAATACTCCTAGCTAGTATGGTTTTTCCTGTTGTCAATCAATATGGGGCATGGATTCTTTACTCTCTATAGATGTGTCTTTTGCATAACTCTGGAAACAAAGACGAGTTGTTGGCATAAAGCTTCTCATTCACTTAATGAACACTAGACAGCCTTGTAAAAGAGTGTAACTTTATATATAGACTCGTGCTTTTCGAATAGAAACATATCTGCGTGGAATATTCCTTTGTCCTCTTTGACAGATTGTACATATAGGATTATTGCCAATAGTCTATATGCGCTTCGAGTGACAAGTTTGCCAATATCTACAATCTCCTCTAATAACATTCATAATCATACTCCTGGTTTCCCCAATGAAATCTTCTTTATAAAGACTGTAATTGTCCTTATAAATGTTAGAAATTTTGACCTATTCACTGCATAGGCAATATACAAGCATATTGAGTTACTACTCGTATAGGTACAGGAACCTCATACAAATTATCAAAATACTATGGAGTGTGGCCGATCCTCTAGGGTGTTTTAATCTACTCCAGGAATCCTGTGCATAAGATAATTTCCAACCTCCTCTAAGTGCAAGCTAAGAAATGGCTCATAACTTCATCGAATTCAATCCGAGCTTCTTCTTCAATGACTTATAAGGATATTTTAATACAGTAATGACTATGTTGTGGTGTCCTATATTTAAGCGCTTTCTCTCATGTCCCAAAGAGTTTATGGCGCATAATTAGTCTTCGATCGATGCTCTAGATGGATTGAGGGATACTCGAAACTGTTGGTTTGAGTTTATTAAAAATACAATTTCCTAATATCGAGAATGACCGGATTGCGCGAGTGGAGATCGCATTTTCAGCTAATTCAACTAGCTCCCAAATAGTATAAAATTTCTGAATCTCATTGCTCTTCTTAGGGGAAATTACTCAACCAAACAGTGTGGGCCCAGAGAGGTGCGTTGTTCATTACAATCATCTCAACGACGTGAGCATAGAGATCCTTTGGTTTCTTTGAGTTTTTGATAAAACAGGTTCTGAAGTTACATAGATCTAATTTGGAAAAACAACATCAAATAGGATACTAACGATACCCATTGTTGTGACCTCTCAATAAAATCATTTTGCCTATATATTGCTCCCTACGGCACTACTAGGGGCCATGAAAGCTCTTAAAGGTAAGCAGGGAACTGTAAGAGTCTTATCACACTTGGAACGTCCAACAACATGAAAGTCTGATAAGGATTATGGAATCAACTGATATTGCCACTTGGAGCCCTCTTTGCTCATGCGCTCTGAATTACCTTAGAGCAATCCACAAAAGTTGAATGAATCACTAAGAAGGATCACCTTTAAAGCTTAGCAATCTGCCACTGGTTCTTGGATAAATCTTACTAAAAGAACCGGTGGTCGAGAGTGTATGAGGTGTAGTCATTTTGCCCATGAGTCACGATTTGGCGAGTGCTCAGAAACTCCACATCACACTTCTCAGGGTTCGGATATAAGCCCTTCTCCATGATTCTTCACTTGTCTTTGCAACTCCTTGGTCCTCCAACCGGATTGCTTCTATATGCTGGACCGTTTGGAAGTTGTTGATCCTGGGCCAAAGTCTATCTGGTGCTACAATCCCCTCTCAATGGTGTAGGCACCTGGGATTGTCCTCTGGAACACATCTTGGAACTCCTGTAAAAGAGAAACCATCTCACTCGGATACACCGGTGGTAGGGTCAGTTAAGTTCAATAGAGTCTCTTAAACACAAGTAATATAGCTGATTGTTTAGAGTTGAGAGTTCTTTTGAATATCACCATGTTTGCATAGAAGTTTTGGG
>CAJHQQ010003626.1:0-40484 GCA_905132885.1 Moricandia moricandioides
AAAAAAAAATTGAAGCTCTGTTTTTTTTTAATATATATTTTCGGAAAGTTTCTTTCTTTTTCCTCCTCTGACTGTAAGTGACTTGATTTGCTTTTAGCTTCTTAACAATTTATAGAAATCTCTTAAGCTGCATTGGGCTTTTTTTTTAAGTTTGGTTTCCTCAAGAATTATGCCCAAATTGATCCATTGTGAAGTGCATATTTTGTAAAACATGATACTAACCACATTGTAGCAGTCACCTGATCCTAAGTTTAAAAACACTCTAACTGTGTGAAGATAACTAAGAAGTGATTATATGGATTTAACTGATCAAGATGTTTTGCCAAGTTTTAATTTGGCTGGTAAATTTCATGTGAGTTTTGTTGAGATTGATTAAGCAAACTGTAGTCTTTTTCCCGAGTGAATATGTTTTACTTGCTCTGATACTAATAGTTTACACAAATCATATGACATTTTATTACAAGTAAAATAGATAACTCATGTGAACAGATTGAATTTTCCTACCTCTGTGCCTTAAAGATGGTTTTAATTACATCTTTTCACCAGATGTTAAGAAACTAATGGGGGAACTTGTGTATTCTTATTAATTCAATCGATGGTGCCATTTATATATATAGGGAGTTACAACTAGATAAATGGAAAAATAACATTCCAAGATAAACATGGAAAAAGGAAAACATAATCTAACTAGGAAAATGAAAGTCTTGGTTAATCCTTATCCATATGGCCGATGGTATATTCCTTTCCGGTCGGGTGAAATTCCTTTCGGGTCGGTCCGATCCTAACCTATGGTCGGATTCGGATCTATCTAATCCCAATGGTTATTGCATCCACAATCATCTGATTCATAACACTCCCCCTTGGATGTTATAACCATATAGAGCTTGCAATACGTTTGGTATGTTGCCTCGTTAAAACCTCTCTATGGTAAACCCAAAACCCAATGTGGTAAAAGGGAAGCCATAGACAGGAAAAAGAGTACAACCGTATTACTCCCCCTGATGAATGCACCACTATAGATCTTTCAATCTTCTCATCCCGATCTGATGAATGAGTTTCCTTAGTGTAGAGGTTGGTAGTGCTTTAGTGAATAGGTCGGCTGAATTGTCGCATGAACGTACTTGAACAACTTGAACCTCCTTTGCCTTCTGCAACTCGTGGGTGAAGAAGAACTTGGGTAGGATATGCTTTGTCCGGTCCCCTTTGATATAACCATCTTTGAGTTGAGCAATACACGCTGCATTGTCTTCATACAAGGCAGTCGGTTCTTTGTCTTCAGTCATCCCACAGTCATCACGAATGTGTTGAGTCAATGACCTCAACCAAACGCACTCCCTACTCGTCTCATGGATAGCCAAAATCTCGGCATGGTTGGAAAAAGTGGCCGAGATGGTCTGCTTCATAGATCGCCATGAAATTGCTGTTCCACCATAGGTAAAGACATAGCCTGTTTGTGACCTGGCATTGTGTGGATCTGATAGATAACCTGCATCAGCAAAACCAACTAAAGACTCTTTGTTATGGTTAGTGTAAAACAAACCTAAATCTTTAGTCCCTTTTAAATATCGCAGTAAATGTTTAATCCCGTCCTAGTGCCTTTTGGTCGGATTGGAACTGAACCTTGACAAGAGGTTTACAGCAAAGGATATATCCGGCCTTGTATGGGTTGCCAAATACATCAAGGCACCAATGGCACTGAGATATGGCACTTCGGGACCAAGGACTTCCTCATCGTCTATCTTTGGGCGAAATGGGTCCGTGTCCGGACTGAGTGACCTCACGACCCTCAGGCTTGTCAATGGGTGAGCCTCGTCCATATTGAATCTCTTGAGTATCTTTTCAGTATATGCCATTTGATGCACAAGGATTCCATCATTCTTATACTCAAGCTGTAATCCCAAACAGAATTTAGTTTTGCCTAGGTTTTTCATTTCGAATTCTTTCTTAAGATATTCGACTGTTTGGGTGATCTCGCCAGAGGTTCCAACGATGTTTAAATCGTCCACATACACTGCTATTATCACAAAGCCCTTAGGATCAAACTTCTTTATGAAGATGCATGGACTGATAGGATCATTTTTGTATCCTTCTTTCACTAAGTACTCGCTGAGGCGATTGTACCACATCCGGCCGGACTGCTTAAGTCCATACAGTGATTTGTTAAGTTTGATGCAGTGTTGATCTCGAGATCCTTTCTTATCTTTCATTTCTATACCCTCTGGGATCCTCATGTAGATGTCATTATCCAGTGGTCCATATAGATATGCGGTTACAACATCCATTAACCGTAAATCCAAATTTTCTCTTATGGCCAGACTGATTAGGAATCTAAAAGTAGTTGCATCCCCCACAGGAGAATAAGTTTCCTCATAATCGATTCCTGGTCTTTGAGTGAATCCCTGTGCTACGAGTCGTGCTTTGTATCTCACGACCTCGCCATTTTCATTCCTCTTTCTTACAAAGACCATTTGTACCCAACTGGTTTGACATCTAATGGTGTTCGTATGAGTGGATCGAATACACCTCTTTTCTTTAAAGAATTTAACTCCACGTTTATGGCCTCTTTCCACTTTAGCCAATCTGATCTTTGCATGCATGCATATATAGACGTGGGTTCTTGATCCTCATTTTCCATTAGTCCAAGTGCTACTTGATATGCAAATATATCAGTGATGTCGACATCATTTCTATTCCATTTCTTCCCAGACATTAGATAGTTTATAGATATCTCATTGTTCTCATGATCATCAGTACCATGATGCAAGGCGTCCCAAGCATCACTGGACGGTACGGACGGACCATCGACCATGGTTTTATCCAAAACATCGACCGCAGCCGGTCGGGTCGGTTCATCGACCACGTCTGAGGATGGTTGGTCGGAATCGGCCAAGCCCCGGGTAAGACCGGCTATGTCTGGTCGGGTTCCACCTACGGCTGCACCTTTTCTTTTCCGAGGTTGTTTATCTTTGGAACCAACAGGTCTACCACGTTTGAGACGTGCTGTAGATTCAGTAGCAACTTGACTAGGTCCCATTTGGACATCTAATTTAATCGGTGCATTTATAGCTGGTATATGTGACTTAGTCACTCTGTTCGGGTCAGCAAAGGAATCTGGCAATTGATTAGCTAGCTTTTGCAAATGAATGATTTTCTGGACCTCAAGATCGCACACTTGAGTCCAAGGATCTTGCCATGTTAAGGATGTTTGATTCCATGAAATCTCTTTGATTTCTTTGACCAGCTTTGGATCTCCTCCTAACGTTGGAAGTTCGGATTCATTGAAATGACAATCCGCATACCTGGCCTTAAACAAATCGCCCGTAGTTGGCTCAAGGTATTTTATAATCGTGGGAGATTCAAATCCAACGTATATCCCCATCCTTCTCTGAGGTCCCATCTTTGTTCTTTGTGGTGGAGCAATTGGAACATAAACAGAACAGCCAAATATTTTAAGATGGGATATGTCTGGCTCTTGACCCGTTAGTAATTGCGATGAGGAATATTTTTGATCACTAGATGGTCTGATGCGTATGAGCTCGGCCGCATGGAGGACCGCATGTCCCCATGCCGAAACCGGCAACCTCGACCTCATGAGTAATGGTCGGGCTATCAGCTGAATGCATTTTATGAATGATTCGGCTAAGCCGTTCTGTGTATGTACATGTGCCACGGAATGTTCCACTGCCACCCCCATGGACATACATTAATCATTGAACGCTTGAGATGTAAATTCACCAGCATTATCAAGACGTATCGTCTTCAAAGGAAAATCTGGGAAATGAGCTCGTAATCTTATAATCTGAGCGAGCAATCTGGCTAATGCCAAGTTACGGGTCGATAATAAGCATACGTGCGACCATCTGGTCGATGCATCTATAAGGACCATGAAATATCGAAAGATCCCACACGGTGGGTGTATTGGTCCGCAGATATCGCCCTGAATTCTTTCCAGAAAGTTTATAGTTTCCTTTGTCACCTTAACTGGTGATGGCCTAACGATCAACTTCCCTTGTGAACAAGATGCACACGATAGGTGCTTGAGAATGATTCATTTTTCTTTCAACGAATGGCCTCTGGTGTTAGCTATCAGCTTACGCATCATGTTAGAACCCGGATGGCCAAACCGGTCATGCCATAGTGTAAAGTGATCGATGGCTATTTTATTAAATAGAGCATTGGCCTCTATCATACTGACTTGAGCGTGATATAGTCCAGTAGATAGTGCGGGTATGGTTTCTAAGACCTTCTTATGTCCTTGGCCGATTTCTACTATCTGAACGAATTCTTTATTTCCTTCGCCCTTTGTTTCAATATGTAACCATTCATACGAATGTCTTTGAAGCTCAATAGACTTCTTTTAGAATTGGGTGAATATAAGGCATCTGATATTTCGAGATGCGTACCCATGGGCAGTAGAATGTAAGCTTAGCCGTGGCCTTCAATAAGGCTAGACATACCCGCAATTGTGGAAATGTTTGCTCTTTTAAGGGTTAAGTTTATGAAGTATCTTTTGTCCTTAAGGATCGTGTGGCTCGACCCACTGTCTACTATGATCACATCCTTGTTATTGGCCATTTCTAAAACAAGGTTAATAGGACGTTTGTTCAGATACTTTGTGCATAGAAATGATAATCATGGAAATGAATTTAGAAATAACTACATAGAAATTATTCATAGAAATGTCAAACACCAAAACAAAATTTAAAAGTAAAAACAAAACATTTAAAGATTACAGATGTCGAATTCATTCCTTATCATTCTTATCATCTTTATCATCCTTGAGACAATCAGAAGTCTCATAATCTAATGAATCATCTTTCTCATGATCAAAGTCATTCTCATCATCTTGGACTATCATGTGGGCCTCAAGATTCTTTTTCTTCAGACTTTCTTGATATAATTCGCATAAGTGTCTAGGAGTCCTGCACGTCTTTGCCCAATGATTACTCATTCCACACCTATGGCATGCTGACTTGGTCGGCTGAGAGGGTTTGGGATTATTCCCTCGGCCTCGTCCATTTCCTCGACCATACGAGTTGTTCTGGACTCTATCTCGGCCATTGTCTTGTCCATACGGACTGCCTCGACCACCACGGCCGTAGTTACCTCGACCGCGGCCACGTCCTGTCCACCTGCGGCCTCGGCCGTGTGAGTTTGAATGGACGTGGTTTGCTTCACTTTCAGCATTAGTCGTATGTGCCTCAGGTAATGGTGTGGATCCAGGAGGTCTCATTTCACTGTTCTTCATTAGGAGTTCATTGTTTTGCTCTGCAAGGAGTAAACAAGATATGAGATCAGCATAAGTGGTGAAGCCCTTTTCTCTATACTGCTGTTGGAGCAACACATTGCTTGTGTGGAACGTGGAAAAGGTTTTCTCTAACATATCCTTTTCCGTAATCTTTTCCCCACACAGTTTCAACTTTGAAACGATCTTGAACAGTGCTGAACTGTACTCGTCCACAGACTTATAGTCTTGGATTCTGAGGTGGGTTCAATCATAACGAGCTCTGGGTAAGATCACCAATCTTTGGTGATCATATCTGCTTTTCAGCTCTGTCCAGAGTTCGAGAGGATCTTCGACTGTCAAGTACTGATCTTTGAGACTCTCGGCCAAGTGATGCCTTATAATATGGATGGCTCGGTATTTGTCCTTTTCAGCGACTTCATATTCATCCTCAATGCTATCACCGAGTCCTTTTGATTTCAGGATGATCTTGGTGTCAAGCGCCCATTGGAGGTAATTATCTCCAGATAGATTAAGGGCCGCATATTCCAAGTTATGGATATTCGACATCTGAAACAATATATAGTTATGTGTTTTAGATTTCAGATTTTATAAACCTATCATTAGGGTTTCTAGGTTTGATTTCAATCAATCGGTTTTATGTTTCATGACCATGTGGTCGATTTTGATTTAAAAAGTTTGTGAAGTTTTAACAATCCTAGCAATTCGTTTCTAGGTTGTCAAACAAAGCAAGCAAGCAATCAAGCAATCAATCAATTCGATTTTAAGAGATTAGGTTTTAGAAAATCGATTTTAGGTTTAGGGTTTTAGTCAATCCTATCAATCTTAATTCAATTTAAAGTTAGGGTTTCATTGATTAACAACCTATCACCAGGTTTCTATGTGATTTGCAATCAGACTACTCAATCAATCAAACAATGGATGTGTACCCTAGATGATCAGGATGAAGTTCCCTAAACTATCCAGCAACCTAGCAAAGTTCTACCGATCAATTTATGAATTAGGGTTTGATCGAGTTACCTTTAGGTCTAGATGGGTTGAACGGACCACCGAGAGAGCTGTCGCGGTTCGTAGGTTGTGTCGCGGCCTTATCGGGTGTCCTGGATGCTATCGGGTGCTGGTTCGTGTGCCGGAACGAGCTGGTACTGGTTCGGCTGCTTATCGGCTGGTGAACCTCTATCGCTGGTGAGATCCGGCTGGTATGTGTCACGGGTGTGTGCCGGGTGTGTATCGCGGGTGTGTGTGTCACGGGTAACCTCCGGGTGTATATCGCGGGTGGTTCGTGAATCGCGGGTAAGCTTATCGCGGATGTAGGTCGTCACGCGGGTAAGGTTCTGTGCCGGATGGTTCTCGGTTGTGTATCGCGTGTGTGTAGGGTTTATCGCGGATGGAGTTCTGATCGCAGGTAAGCTTTTGTGCCGGCTGAGATCGATTAGAGAGAGAGATCGAACAAGAGAGAGATCGAAGAAGAAAGCTTGACGGCTGGTTTTGGGTTTATGAGTTTCGAGTAAAGCTTAGGGTTTTAGAGAGACGTATCGTGCTGATAACGTGTTAAGAAACTAATGGGGGAACTTGTGTATTCTTATTAATTCAATCGATGGTGCCCTTTATATATATAGGGAGTTACAACTAGATAAATGGAAAGATAACATTCCAAGATAAACATGGAAAAAGGAAAACATAATCTAACTAGGAAAAGGAAAGTCTTGGTTGATCCTTATCCATATGGCCGATGGTATATTCCTTTCCGATCGGGTGAAATTCATTTCGGGTCGGTCTGATCCTAACCTCTGGTCGGATTCGGTTCTATCCAATCCCAATGGTTATTGCATCCACAATCATCTGATTCATAACACCAGAAGATTTTTAATTTTTTTCCATGCATTTTGGGAAATCAATAATGACACTGGATCCGAATAAAGAAAAATATTACTCCCTCCGTTTCACTATGATACATGTTTTAGAAAAAAAAAATTATTTCATAAAGATAGATTTTTTAGGTTTTCTATAAGAATATTGTAAACTTCAAGAAAATTAATTGATTTTATTGAGTTACTATTGGTCAAAAATTATTGAAAACTGAAAATTACAGAAATCGATATATTTAATGTAGTGATTTAATGCGTTTTTTTAATATGTGTGAAAACTTTAAAAAGTCTATTTTTATGAAACAAAGGGAGTATAAGATATATCTAAAAATGTTTTCGACACCAAAATAATTTTTAAAGAGAAAAATAACTAAAATAAACTTTATTAAATAGTGTAAATATACATTTATATCTTTTGAATTTAGACTTATGAGTTAGGATTTTGGATGAGGCTTAAAATTAAGAAAAACAATATTAATTTTTAAAAAATAAAAAAAAATCTATTTAATTTTTTTTAAAAATCTATTTTTATGATAAAAACTGCAAAAAAAAAATATTTGAGAAATTATTACATAAATATATACATTAATTATACGTAACCGAAGATCAGATCTCTATTATCTACCTCCTCCTACTACTACAAGATTTTGACTTAAAGGTCCCCTCTTTGATGAAAAGGTTATCTTACTAAAGTGTCACTAACTCCAAGAATCCAGCTTGGAAAAAAACGCAGAAACCTAAGCTCTAAGGGCATCTTTAACCCAACCCCACTTGGGATTCCTATTTTTTTTTAAAAAAAAAACTAAAAACGAATCAATTACGGGCCGCCACGTGTCAGTGAAGTCTGCAAACAGTGTAAGAAACCCTAAAAAATAGTTATTATTTAGTAGTTTTAAGAAGTGGTTTTTGCACTGTTCACGGACCCCACGTGTCAGTGGAGCCCGCGAACAGTGCAATAACCTCTCTTAAGAGCTTTCAATAATCACTCTTTAAGACACCATTAAAGTCCAAGAATCAGATTCTCTCTCTCATGTCTGTGTGAAGAAACAGAGATTCAAGAACTTGGATCCGAGAGCTAGGAGAAGCTCTTAAGTAAAGCTACAACAATGGCGGGATTCACTATAAGCTTGAATCTTCTTCTACTAGTAGTTATGGTAGCTACCAACATCCTCTCTCTTTACCATCTCTCCTCCACCACCACCTTCTTCCAATCCACCCTCAAATCCTCACCATCCTCTCTTCCCACTGTCCCGACCACCTCCTCCGCCAGCTCCACACCCTCCACTCCGCCATCAACCACCTCACAATCCACCAGCAGGACAAATCCACTCCAACTGGCTCCGCCGTCTCGCCTAAAGATCTCCTCCTCTACTCTAAGATCTCACCCATAGCTTCCGCTTGCCACAACTACCCTGACCTCCTCCACGAGTACATGAACTACATTCCTTTCTCTCTTTGCCTTTCCGACACCGATCTCGTCGAGAAACTCATCCTCCGTGGCTGCCACCCGCTCCCTCGCCGTCGTTGCTTCTCCCGCACGCCACGAAATCCGACATATTCTAAACCGGAGTCTCATGTCATCTGGTGTTACTTCTCTTGCAAGACGTTCGGTTGCTTGACGACGAAGTTTCCAGGTCTAGGTTTGGATCTCTCCCTCGACATGTCCAAGTCTCAGTTCTCTTCTTACAAGTCCGAGCTCGCTCTCCCGATCTCGCAGCTTCTCCAGATCGCTAAAACGGCCAACTCCGTTCTCCAGCTCGGGATCGACGTCGGAGGTGGGACTGGATCATTTGCCGCGGCTATGAAGGCTCGCAATGTTATCGTCCTGGCCACGACGATGAACCTCAACGCGCCGTATAGCGAGGTGGTGGCGTTGAGAGGGCTTGTGCCGCTTCATGTGCCTCTACAGCAGAGGCTTCCGGTGTTTGACGATAGGCCAGGGCATCCAGGTCCTCGGGTCGGGTTCGGGTCGGGTCCGGGTCCTTCGGGTCCTGAAAATTTAAACCCATGTAGGTACCTGTAATTTTTCGGGTCGGTTCCGGGTCAGGTCCGGGTCGGTTCGGGTCTATAATTTTAATACCTGTAAAATACCCGTAATTTTTCGGGTCCGGATCGGGTTCGGGTATTTAGAATCTGAAAAATACATGGCATACCCAGACTCACTCAAATTTAATTAATATTTGTCATATATATCTAAATATTTATAAAATAGCTTAAATTAAACTATTAATAATTAACATAAATCATTTTAAACTCTAAATTTTATATTTTAAAGCTTCATATTACTTAAAAATGTTACAAAATAATAATAAATATTGTTAACAAAAGACATTTCAACTAAATAAAATATAATATATATATATATATATATATATAAAAAAATCATAGTTTTAATATACATGTTTTTAAGTCGGGTACAAATCGGTTCTTGTCGGGTCGGGTCTATTCGGATTGGTATGTCTGAGGCAAACAGCTTACTGTTGTTGGAGTTGTGGAAGAACATGGTCTCTTTTTTTCAGCTGTAAGCACACACAGGCAAACAATGTGTTATTTTTCTGCAAAAACAAGTAGGGCCAAAATTTGATGTATTGTTGTTTGTTAGAGGGACTGGCATAAACGTAATTTATGGCTTCTTCCGTTTGTTTTTGTCATGGCTTATATATACATATATTATATACATATCTTTTTTGTGGAAGGCAGATTGCAGTTTGCAGATATAAGAATCGTTAAGAAGTTTCAGGATTGAATTCAAGCTTCTGAAAGTTTATGAAGATTTTATAATGCTAATACTTACTTATATTTTTCATAATCCCTTACCAGTCTAGTCTAGGGATGTTGTAATAGGCAAAATTATCGACCCGAATCTAAATTAAGCCCACTCAAAAATATCCTAAACTAAAAATCTAGGGGAAAAAAATGGTATAACAAATGTAGCTTGCGAAAAATCCTAAAATTTTAGAATCACCCACGGAAACTTACGAAAAATCAATTTCTCAAATCAAAATTGAAAAAAAAAAACATATATTTCAACCCATTTATGTAAAACATGATAGATCAATCAAAATACAAAAACCCATTTCCCAATCTTTTTTTAATGAAATCTACTAAACTTTTACAAGGAGCTAACAAAATCAACAACTTCCGAAAAATTAGAACGCTAAACATGCAGAGACTGTAGCTTGTCTACACTTAAAGCAACACATTAACAGAGACAACAAAACCTACATATCTAGTAAGCATATACATCACAACGATAAGAAACTAAACAAAATCTTTAGGTCATGAATGAAGTTGTGACCAGACCGAGCGTTAGGAGGGAACTCTCCCATACAAGATACCTTCAAACACTCTATAATCATCTGCAAAAAAATCTGAAGAAAGTGTGGATGAAAGTGTAAGAATATTTTATATTCTATGTGACTTATGTATCTATTGTTTAATATAAAGTTCAAGTTCATATTAATGTTTTAATATATTCTAATATGAAAGACGATACCATGATGGATCGGTTTCTAATAATGAGTTAGAATATGGGTGTATTGATAACCCTCCTACTTTACCTTATGTTTATAAAAGTCCTTAACTTTATGATCATATATATATATATATATATATATAAAGGTAGTCATAAGGAAATGATTACCATAAGATTAATTATATATATAATTATGAGTGTATAGTGTGCAATTAAATGAATGAAGAATTGTGCTGATTAATTTAAACCAACACATCCTTTGATTATTTATATAAAGATCTATACATCATAAAATTGTACAGCACGTGAATTCCTTTTCCAAGGACATAAAATCACACACTAAAATAAAAGACTATTAGAAGAGAGATTAAGGAAGATTTGGGATTTCTTTTCCATCAAAGAAATCACCAAAAGAAAAAGGTTAAAGGGGAAAACATCAAAGGTGAAATTGCATCCAAGCATGGATCAAGGTTAGTGTTTCTACTTTCTTTAGAAGTGTGTTAAGATTGAATTAAGGCAAATCTAAATTAGGTCTTGGTGTTAGAATAAATTAACAATTGGTATCAGAGCCATTTTAGATTTGTTTAATTTATCCAAGTGGTGTTTAATAAAAAAAAAAAAATTATGAACACATACGGTATATCCATTTTAAAGAGTGTTCATCGAATTTGTTTTAGTCATATCGTAAGAGAAACATAATTCGTTTTATGTGATACGCTTTCCTCCATACGCGTAAAACAAAATCTGGGTTGTTTAATTGTTAATTATGTTGTTGGTGAAAAGTCACAAACCGGCCATCTGCATATATGAAAGGATGCGTACATTTTAAAATAATCTGGAATTTTGGTGGGCGTATGGAGTACTTGCATGTGTAAACTGTGTTTTTTTTTTCAATTTGATTTATTTTAGTATCGAATTTGAAGCATAATGATTGTTTGTTCAAGTATGAATTAATGATCATGCATATGTGCACGAGATCGTACGGTAAGCCATTGGCCATTGTTGCGTAAAAGCTCTCGACATTAATGATGTTGTTTTACAACACATAATGACTCTAATTCATGAAGCACATGTCGCTAAAATCTAATCCATGCACATGTTAGATAAATTCTAGAATTTATCTAAAGTAGAGCATTTATGCATTGAAATTGATTGTTATAGAATCTATTTTTCTATAGACGGTTACTGATTTCTATTGTGAAAAGTCACCACTTAATGTTGTAAATGAAGAAAGTTTCACATTAAGAAAATCGGGTAAATATCTTTTACCGTATTAGTGTACATGTGCGTATTTGATAGAATGAATTAAACCTTTTAATATTTGTAGTTCAATAATATTATAAAGGTTTAAGGCGGTGATACATAAAACCGCTGGTATAGTTTGGTTTAATGTTTCGTATGGTTTGAGACATATATATATATATATATATATATATATATATATATTATTAATTTAAATATTAGATATGTTTTGTATAAAAATACTTCCGCTGCATTTTAATAATAGGTAATTTGTGTTATAAAATATTAACACAATATAGAAATAATTATGTTATGGAATATTAACATAATATTAAGATAAATTTACCTATTAGTATTTTAATATTTATATAGATTATAACATGTTAGTCACCAAAGTGGCCTTGTTATTTACTTATAAATATTAAAATTAATAATAGTCTATAATTGATCAAGATCAAGGATGCTAAATGACATAAAAGTTTGATCGGTCAATTAATTTATTATTTATATTCTAGGAGATCACCCAAAGGTGAATCATTGAATATAACTAATAATAAGAAAAGAATTAGTCACTTCTTACCATAGTCAATAATATGTATATCCAAAGATAACATACTTATTTGATTAGTGTTTGATTGATTAATATTAAAGAATATATAATTAGCATCAATGATAGTACTTGTATTTAAATATTGCCCAAAGGTTATTTAAAATATAAGTGTTAAAGTTTCTATTAGTCTGAATATACATTAAAGTCTCAAAGCACTAACGGGTAAACATGTATGAATGCTTGTAGCTTCATCAAATGTGTTTGCATCTGCTAACTCTGTGGTAAAATTTAATGGCCTCAACTATGGTGAGTGGTTCGAGCAAATCCAGTTTACACTGGGTGTAATGACTTTGGACTCCGCCATACTAACTGATCAAGAACCGTCAGCTATTACGGCAGATAGCTCTGAATCTGAAAAGTCTCGTTATGAGAGATGGGAGCGGTCTAACAGGCTGAGCTTGAACCTTATGAGGTTGACGATGGCAGAAAGTATTAAGCCATCAATGCCTAAGACAGAGAAAGCAAGGGAATTCATAGAGAAAATTAAGGAGTGTTCACAATCAGAATTGGCTGACAAGTCGATTGTAGGAAGTCTCATGAATGAGCTAACTACAAAGAAGTTTGACTGGTCTCAACCAATCCATGATCATGTGACGCACATGTCTAATCTGGCAGCAAAGTTAACGACCTTAGGAATGGAGGTACATGAGCAGTTCTTGGTTCAATTCATCATGAACTCTCTACCTCTTGAATTTAGCCAATTCCAGGTGAATTACAACACCATTAAAGATAAATGGAACTTTAAGGAATTAAAGGCTATGTTAATTCAAGAGGAGGAGAGATTAAGGAAGATGAAAGATCAAGTTGCTAACCTCGTAGGTCTTGGAAGTGTCAGTAGCAGCAAAAGAACATCAAGTAGAAAAGACAAAAGAAATGTTAAGAACTTCGTGAAAGGACCTCAAAGTCAAATCCAGAAGGAAAATAAGTGTTTCTTTTGTAAGCAAGTAGGACACTTCAAGAAGGATTGTCCTAAAAGGAAGGGTTGGTTCGACAAGAAAGGTAAACAATACAGCTTTGTTTGCTATGAAATGAATCTTGTCGAAGTTCCTAATAATACTTGGTGGTTAGATTCTGGTGCTACTACTCATGTGTCTCATATTAAACAGGGATTCAGTTCGATGCAGCCCATAAGAGGACCTGAACAATATTTGTTCATGGGAAACAAGATGAAGGCACAAATAGAAGGAATTGGGACGTATAGATTAATCTTGGACACTGGAAGTCATGTGGATCTTGAAGGGTGTCTCTATGTACCTGAGTGTGCTAGAAATCTTGTTTCTGTTAGTAGGTTGGACAATTTAGGTTTTAGTATTAAGGTTGAACATGGTGTTTTCTCATTGTACCGAAATGATTACTTTTATGGTAGTGGTACTTTATTTGATTCACTTTATAAGTTTAACCTTGATGCAAAATTTTCTGAATCCTTATTTAATGTTGAAAGTCGAGGCATTAAGCGTAGCGCAACTAATGAAAATTCTGCTTTCTTGTGGCATCAACGACTAGGTCATATTTCCAAAGAAAGAATTATGAGGTTGATAAAGAATGAAATTCTTCCTCAATTGGATTTCAGTGACCTAGATGTATGCATAGACTGCATTAAAGGAAAGTAGACGAAACATACTTTAAAGAAACCAGCCACAAGAAGCACTCAGCTTCTTGAGTTAATACACACCGACATATGTGGCCCTTTCGATGCTCCTTCATGGGGTGGCGAAAAATATTTCATCACTTTTATTGATGATTACTCACGATATGGATATACATATCTACTGCATGAAAAGTCTAAGTCTGTGAATGTTCTACAAATATTCATTGATGAAGTGGAAAGGCAGTTAGATAAAAAGGTTAAAAGTAGTGAGATCTGATAGAGGTGGTGAATTTTATGGAAAATTCGATGAAAGTGGACAATGTCCTGGTCCATTTGCAAAATTACTTGAAAGTAGAGGCATTTGTGCACAATACACAATGCCTGGTACTCCTCAGCAGAATGGTGTAGCTGAGAGGCGGAACCGTACCTTAATAGAGATGGTTAGGAGCATGTTGAGTAATTGCTCTTTACCCCTTTCGTTGTGGATATATGCATTAAGAACTGCAACGTATGTGCTTAACAGGGTTCCTAGTAAGGCAGTTTCTAAGACCCCTTATGAATTGTGGACGGGAAGGAAACCTAGTTTAAGACATCTACGTGTGTGGGGTTGTCCAGCAGAAGTAAGGCTATATAATCCACATGAGAAGAAACTTGATTCTAGGACAGTCAGTGGATTTTTCATTGGCTATCCTGAAAAATCAAAGGGGTATACATTTTATTGCCCTAACCATAGTACGAGAATAGTTGATTCGGGTAATGCTAGGTTCATTGAAAATGGTGAAACTAGTGGGAGTGGTGAACCGCGAAAGGTGGACATTTATGAAGTTCAGGTTGAAGTTTCTTCACCTGTAGTTCCACCTGAGGTAGTTGTTCCTATTGTTGCATCTAAGTTTAATGACACAATAGAACAACATAATGATGCTCCAGTTCCACCATTTGAAAATACTATTGATGAACCTGTCATAATTCAAGAAGAGAATAGTGAACCACAAATACCTATAAGGCGATCTGGAAGAGAAAGAAGATCTGCCATTTCAAATGATTATGTGGTTTATACTATTGAAAATGAATGTGACTTAAGCATGGATGAAGATCCGATCTCATTCAAAATGGCCATGAAAAGTGATAATTCTAAATAGTGGTTTGATGCTTCAAAAGAAGAAATGAAATCTATGAGTGATAATCATGTATGGGACTTAGTAGAGTTGCCCGATGGTTTTAAAACCGTTGGTTGTAAATGGGTCTGTAAGACTAAACGCGACTCGAAAGGTAAAATTGAAAGACGCAAGTCTCGACTTGTTGCTAATGGTTTCACTCAAAAAGATGGCATTGACTATAAAGAAACATTCTCTCCTGTTTCAAAGAAGAATTCTCTTAGAATTGTTTTGGCTTTGGTGGCTCATTATGATCTTGAGCTTCACCAGATGGATGTGAAAACCGCCTTTCTGAATGGAGATCTTGAGGAGGAAGTATATATGGACCAACCAAAAGGTTTCATGGTCGCAGGAAAAGAAAATTTGGTGTGTAAGCTGAGAAAGTCAATATATGGACTAAAACAAGCTTCTCGACAATGGTATATAAAGTTTAATGATACCATCACGTCATATGGTTTTGTAGAGATCATTGTTGATCGATGTATCTACATTAAGATCAGTGGGAGTAAGTTTTTGATTTTAGTCTTATATGTTGATGACATTTTGCTTGCTGCAAATGACATGGGTATGTTACATGATGTGAAGAAGTATCTCTCTAAGAACTTTGAAATGAAAGATATGGGTGAGGCATCTTATGTGATCGGGATAGAAATCTTTCGAGATAGATCACAAGGACTCTTAAGTTTGTCTCAGAAAGGATATATCAATAAGATCTTAGCGAGATATAAAATGGAAAAGTGCTCTGTAGGAATAGCTCCAATTCAGAAAGGGGATAAGTTCAGTAAAATGCAATGTCCTAAGAATGAATTGGAGCGTAAAGAAACGGAAAGAATTCCCTATGCATCGGTGGTTGGGAGTTTGAACTACGTTCAAACATGTACTCGACCTGATATCAACTTTGCTGTTGGAATGTTGGGTCGATATCAAAGTAATCCCGGAATGGACCACTGGAAAGCTGCAAAGAAGGTTCTCAGGTACTTGCAAGGCACCAAAGAGCACATGCTTACATATAGAAGATCTGATCAGCTGGAAGTTATCGGATATTTAGATTCAGACTATGCCGGATGCATTGATAGCAGAAAATCAACTTAATCTGAGCCTGACTTGATTTTACACTTGGTTTTGCTTCACTTGTGAGTTCTTTCTGCTAGCAATGCTCAACCAAGATAAGCTCCCACTCTGCACTTTCCTTTCTAACATGTGGAGTAAATGATCAATAACGAAAACTTGGTGCTCAAGTATAAAATAGGTTTAAAATATGAGGACTTAAATGTAAAACAGAGTAATAAAATAGAAGCAATCGTTGTTAGAGAAAGGTGTTAACTTGTAATCGTTTCCCTCTGGATAAAGTCGTGTGTTTTCTCCCCAACGAAAGGAACTGAAAATCGTAAGAATCCAAGTCGAGAGAAGAAGGATCAAATCTAAAAACATGGTGAGACTTATCGATTTTGTTTCGGTTTTACGCGATCATACTCGGTTTAATTTCGAGTTTTTCTATCATGATCAGTTTTGATGTTTCGTTGTCTGAATCAAACGGAATCTATACTAGGGTTGAGTTAAAAGTTCTAAACTTTAAGCTCGAAATGGTTTGTTGATTTTGCTTTTTTATTTTATTTTATTGGTGATCATAGGATGACAGTGCTCGAGAAATTCGTGATTCTCATGGTCAATCTGATGCTGTTAATGTCGTAAGTCAAAGAAGCATCAGGGAGACTAGAGAAGAAGATCCTCCCTTACGTGAAGGCTTTGTAGACAAGAGCACAAGATTTGAACCAGATCATCAGAATTTGAAGCTCCAAATGGTTTGTTCTTTTCATTTTTGATTGTTCCTTGTCGATATCAAAGGGAATATATACTAGGTTGAGCTTAAAAGGTCTAAACTTTAAGCTTAAAATGGTTTGTTAAATGTGCTTTTCTCTGTCTCTGATTGGTGATCATAGGATGCCAGTGTTCGTCGTGATTCTCATGGTGATTCTCATGGTGATTCTGATGCTGGTAACGTCGTAAGTCAAAGGATCAGGGAGACTATACAAGAAGATTCTACCTTGCGTGAAGAAGATAGCAAAAGACTTGAATCAGATCATCAGCATTTGGAGCTTGAAATGGTTTGGTGCTTTTAATATTTGTCTAAATCAAACGAAGTCTGTACTAGATTGAGCTTAAAAGGTCTAAACTTTATGCTTGAAGTGGTTTGTTCAAATTTGCTTTTCTCTCTGATTGGTGATTATAGGATGACAATGTTCGTGGTTCTCTTGGTGATTCTGATGCTGGTAGTGTCATAAGCCAAACCATCAGGCAGACTAAAGAAGAAGAGTATACGTTACGTGAAGACGATAGCAATAGACTTGAACCACATAAACAGAAGCGTGGTAAATACTTTTTCTATGACACGCCGCTGTCTGAGGAGACCGGGGTTTGGATACCCGTTTCAGTACCACCAATGTTGGAACCTGATCATGAGGAATGGTCCAGAGGGCTTAGTTTCAATGGTGGTTACTTCCCCGAGGGAGATATGGGATGGAACCAGTTACTTGATGAAGACAAGGAGTTAACAATGTGGGATGTGATAGTTGATATGTTACTAGCAGCACGTGGTAAAGCCACTGCTCTTACTTCAGGCAACCTTGAGAGTGGCATTTCATTTTTCTCGGGACATGTTCTTGAACAAGCTTGGCAAGAGATGGCTCACACTCTCACTGAAGCCAACTTTGGTAACGCAAGAGAGGTTCTTGAAACAGAGCCACCAAAGTGGCTACCAGATAGTGCTGCTTCTGCTTGTATGCTTTGCAGTGTGAGATTTCATCCAATAATGTGTTCGCGTCATCACTGTCGATACTGTGGAGGATTGTTCTGTAGAGAATGTTCTAAAGGAAGAAGCTTGCTTCCAGTGAAGTTTCGCGTTTCGGATCCCCAAAGGGTTTGTGATGTGTGTTGTGTGAGGTTGGAGACTGTGCAGCCTTACCTGATGGACCAAGTGAGTCCTGCTGCTCAGTTGCCAACTCATGACTTGACAGATCTTAGTACGTTGAGGTCTTGGGTGAATTTTCCATGGGGACAATCAATGGAGTATGAGATTTATAAAGCAACAAACACTATTCGTGGTTATATATCCAAGGTTAGATCTTTGGCCCCTTTTAGTTCACTTTGTTCATGGCTTATTCGTTTCTGTTGACAAAATTCAGAATTCTAAAAGCATTTTGAAAATCTCTCGTTAGGTTGGTTCTTCGAGGACTGAGAGGTCCATCCCAGATGCCATTCTAAGGCAAGCAAAAGGTCTTGCAGTAATAACTGTTGCTAGAGTTGGAGTTATGGTTACATATAAAATCGGGACTGGACTTGTGGTTGCTCGTAGAGATGATGGCTCATGGTCTCCACCCTCAGCTATCTCTTCGTTTGGTTTAGGATGGGGTGCTCAGGTAATGTAGCTCTTTGGTGCTTGCTAGATATTGATTACGATGCTTGTCTATTTCTTAATAGGAACTCACCTGCAGGCAGGAGGAGAGTTCATAGACTTTATTATTGTTCTAAGAACTCGTGAGGCCATCAGAACGTTTGGAAGTAACACCCATTTTGTTGTTGGAGCTGGTCTAAGCGCTGCGGTTGGTGTGACTGGACGAGCTGTTGAAGCAGATATCCGAGCAGGTAGTGGTGGTTATGCCGCCTGCTACACCTACAGCTGCAGCAAAGGTATATGTGACTGTCTCAAACTGAAATAGATTTTAACAGATTCCTTTCTTAGTAGATGGTTCCTAGGCCTTCTCTGCTTCCCTAAAAGTAGTTTTCATTCCCACCAAAAATTTGTAACGCATTATAAAATTGTTGTCGAATCTAGGCCTCATAACCAATCTGTATAATCTCCTGTTTACCTACCTTTCTTAAAACGCCATTATATGAACAGGTGCATTTGTTGGATGCTCGCTTGAAGGAAGCATCTTCACAACACGTACAAGTGAGAACTCACGGTTCTATGGGAGCCAGTCCCTATCTGCGTCTGACATCCTCCTTGGCTCTTTGCCAAAGCCACCCGCTGCTGCTCCACTCTACCGTGCCCTTGGTGATCTCTTTCAGAAGATGGGGAGGTGATTTTAAACACAGTAAGGGTTATTTGTAATTTTGACTTGGTGGATTAAAAAGATTCTTGATGGTTTGCAGTGGAACTATTCGGTCATCAACAACTTCATCGTTCTCTGAAGACTAAACTCGTTGAACTGGCTTTTATCTATTTGGAATGACAATCTTTTGTATAGATTCATGCAAATTATTCAATGTAAATAGGTAACGGAGATTTGGTTGGATAGTTTGTGGTTTGTTTGTAAATAAACTTACATACGTTATTGTATATACATCTGAAATAATTAATTTGCTCTGAAATAAACAGTATTGTTTCCAGACTTCCATCCACACCGCCTTATTTGTGGGTTTTGAGAATGTAAGAACAGAAATAGCTCTACAAGAACTAAAGACACTGAAAATTTCACTCTAGCTCACTTTTTATTCTCATCTTGCATAATAGATCTAAAGCTTGTTTGACAGAGTTTGTAGTCCAACACGTCCCTCCCTCATTTGACAACTTTCTTCTTCCTCAGAAGATCTTCCACTTGGAGCTTGTTGATCTTAGCAGCAAGAATGAAGTCGTTCTCGGTCAAACCACCTGTTGCAAGAGAATCAGATATCACTTATTAGACACTTAAAGTCCACCAAATAAATGATCAGAAAGATAACTGAAAGATGTTTCAGGCATTTGATAAGATTCATATCTTCATATCAACAACACAGACGTGATTCTCACCTATGGCATGTGTCCATATATCGATCTTCACATTATTCCAGCCTACCAAATGCAAATCTGGGTGATGACCTGCATTAAACCAATCCTTGCTTCAGAGAAAATAATAGTAACAGATCTTTCCCCATGCTATCTCTTTTTGTTTCAAATGTTTTATAGAACGGTTACCAAACATGTGTGCTGAATTAAAGATGATATACCTTCTGATTCAGCGATTTCAGCTACACGTTTGAAGAAGTCTAGTCCTTTTGTAAAACTTTTCACTATCCACGACCGATGCAGCTTTAATGTACCATTGTCATTAGCCATATCCCATCCAGCAACCTGGGTTGAAGGAACAGTTCAGGAGGTAAACATAGTGAAGTCTCCACCTGCCATAGTAA
Source organism: Moricandia moricandioides (assembly GCA_905132885.1). Lineage (NCBI taxonomy): Eukaryota > Viridiplantae > Streptophyta > Magnoliopsida > Brassicales > Brassicaceae > Moricandia > Moricandia moricandioides. Next base: position 20,352 of record CAJHQQ010003626.1, read on the forward strand.
AAAGTGCAAAAATTATACCTTTTGAAGTAGTTCTTGGGCACTTTGTTCAGTCATGGGGCGTAGATCCTTAGCGTTGCATGGCACACACTTTTTGGCTGATAAATCTAATCAAGAGCAAAAAGAATACTATACTAATAAGTAAAATACATGGTTTTCGAGTTTTTTGTAAGAAATCCTGAAGTTTACAACCATCAATTGTATCTTTTAACCAATCAGGTAAAGAAGTGGTTTATAAGCGCAGTGACATGGAAATCATAACAATACTCTCCGTAACATAAAAAGAGAAAGTTGGAATGTACTGCAAGACAGCAGAAAACTACTTTAGCTAGTAGAAGGGATCAGAAATGATGAGTAAATATACTGGAATTAATCTGGTGAAACATTTATCTCCTCATCGAGTTACATATTGAAAGAATCAAGCATGATCTTCATTGCTCGTAATGATCTTGCCCTTAATTCACCAAGGACATAACTAAAATAGAGATGGGAAGATGATAAGAATTCTCCAATCAAAGTTGTTGTAGCAATACATAGGTTTCGTGACATCACTTGCTGGTTTCATATAACAGCAAAACGTTAGGATGTCTAGTAATAGCCTCTACTTAAGATGTCAAGTACAGCGTCTCTGTTAGATGTGTGTTCATATACATAAAGCCTCTAAAGTCAAACAAAAGTACCAACAAACAAAGCGTATTTTCAGAAAGGCTTAGCCATCCATCGATTAGTACAAATTTGATTTCGAAATAAGGAATGTAGAGCAGCGACTAATAGTACCTTCTAGGGAGCAGAATGTTCTAGCTCCAGAAGCAGAGCCACCAGGTGCATTATCTTGTGACATAGCAGCACTCGTCCAATGAACAAAGCTGCAAAGAAATTGCAAAAACGAATAAAAAAAGCTTTCACCTTTGCATCCAACGAGAAGACTATCCTCTCTACTGAACTCTATCAAACGGATAATAACATCAAATACACCAACAAGCTCTACGTATTAGCCAAAATCAGGGAACATGATTTCATTTCTTCAGACTCAATTATTTCAACCACAAGAGCAAAGAACAATCTGAAGCAAGAACAACATATCAAATCCAATTATCAATTCAAACCATTATTACCTCCTGTGACGTCCGTACAGATTGGGGAACAATGACGCAGCTGGAACCTAAAAAAACATGACAATAACACACGAAATTAAGATATGCATGTACATACACGAAGACAGAGAGAGAGATCATATTAGGTTGCCTGTTTTTTAGAGATTGAGAAAAGTGTAGGCAACAAGAGGCGACTCATCGGTGGCGCAGCGGTTCCGTAATTCAGATTTTGGTTATGTCTGGGTCTGGCTGTATGTATGGCCCCGTGATTGTGAGGGGGCTAATGTGCAAAATTATATTGGTACTATTTAATTTGTAATAACATGTACTTATGGGGATGATATGTAAAAGCTCCACTCTTATCAAAATCTATATTTATGGGACTGATATGTAAGTAGAGGGTTCTATTATTTTAATGAATTTAGAAATTGCTTTTGGATTAAAGAAATGTTTGACATATCAATTGATATTGCTTTTGGATTTAAGAAATGTTTGACATATCAATTGATTTTAAAATCGATTATGTTAGATCATGTTATATTACTTGTTTTACGTTTTGATAATTATATACCTAACAAAATTTTCTCTTAATTTTGTAGAATGTTATTTAATATATATTAATCAAAAAAAATAGATAAAAAACTTTCCAAGATTATAAATTTAAATATATACATATATATTAGAAAAATTTATAAGAATACCACAAATTAATTATCAGATTTCAAAAATATTCTCAATCAAAAATATATTAACATTTGAGTTTATATTTTACTGATTATTTTTTAGGGTTTAGTGTTAAAGAGGTGGAATTGAGTTTCTAAATGTTTTATAAATATTTAGAAAAATTAGTTTAGTCTATTTTCATCATAAATTTAGGGTATTTTTGAAAATAATCATCTATTAATGGTAGAACTGAAATTTTCCCTATATATTATTAAAAATAAAATTTCAATAAAAATTATTTATTTTATTACATATAATTAAATTAATTATAACAAATAATAAAATCTAAATTACAAAATATTATTTTTAAATATACTTTAAATTTTAAAAAATTTATTTATGCAAGTGGTGCAGGAAGCACCTAGTGAGACTGTGATTAATTGATTCTAAGTTGTGCACATTAAATTTTGTTAGTTCGGTTATTTTTTTAAACCCTGTTAATTTTATCCAAAATTTCGAACCAAACTACCTAAATTTTGAATTCAAATAACCATGCATACCAACAAAATTTAACCGGAAAACTAAAATTACCCATATTTCTAACATGAAGTAAATCAAAATTTTGGTTAATCTGAGTAGTTTTTATAAATTAAATTAACTAATTATCAAACCGGATTTTCATTATTTAGGACCAAAACCGAACCGGTCCATTCCGGGTTGGATTCAGTTCGGGTAAACGGTTCCGGTTAAAAATCTCAGTTCTAATTACTACGAAGCATGGGATTTTGAGTTAACCGTACCCAAATTTTTGGTTTAATTTGGGTTATGAATTCGGTTCATTTTAGGTATATTAAAAAAAGTTTCGTAATTGGTTAGTTTTGTATTCTTTAAAAAGAAATGTAACCAAATCATACCAACATTTTTCAAAGTTTGAACCAAACTAACTAAATTTTGAATACTCAAAATAACCATGCAACCAAAATCTTAACCGAAATGAACCAAAATAACCTAAATTTCTAACTGAAATTAAATTTTAAAAAAAACTTTGGTTAATCTCATAATTTTATAACTTGAATTAAATTGCAGAAACATATTTTCAATTCGACAAATTTTATTCTAAACCAAGCTAACCAAAAATAGAATTATCCTAATCGAATTAAACAGCTCGACCGAATTGACAACACCTAATTGCTTCTCTTCCATGTAAAAATATGGGGAAGTTGCTATGATGGTTAGAGAGCCACAATTTGAAAGTTCCTTACATAGGGAGCCACTTTGCACATGTTAGGCACTTTGGAGGAGGCCCAAAGATTGAGAAGACCAGAATGCCCTTCATTCCCTTTGTAATTGCAGCGACAGAAGATGATGTTGGGTTGGAGGGAACCGGATTGGGAAGGGTTTTAGATATTTGTAGGCATTAAATATTTTAGGTTTATGGGTAGTGGTGCCTTATTATTGGCCATTGGATGAAAAAAGATTTAGTTGATCCAAAGGCTCATAATAAAAGTTGATTAGTAGGTGGGTTGGGTGTTTATTAGTTGTGTTTCGTTGAGTACTCTGTTTTGGGGAAAGAGCTTACTGAAGTGGTGGATGAGTACGAGAATTGGTTTGGTTTAAGAGAAAGTTGTAGGTGAAAATTTTTATAGTTTAGTTTTGGCTTGTATCGTGTTAAAAATTTGATCTTTTGTTGATTGATTTGCAGGTGGGTGCAATGGAAGACCAATGCATGGTCATGTGTGGGGAGTGGGTCTGTGGTGATGGAGGGAAGTGGGATTTTGTTCTTGACAAACATCAGATGGCTAGGCTGGTTCCGCTTAACGAAGGAATTTGTTTAAGGCAACTTGAAGCAAACGTACTCCGTGAGTTTGGTGTGGATGAGGAATTGTTTAGCGCTGCACTCAGCTATTGGCCGCCGACGACATTGGAGTTAGCGACAGGGATAAAGACACCGCTTGTGCTTCTTTCTAGTGACGGAGCAATCAAATACTTTTTGCTGCACGTGAGGGTGAAAGGAGCTATGAATCTGTTTGTTACGTTTGTTAATAAGATGAAGGATAACGATAATATTGATGACAGTGGGATGGGTTTTGTGACGCCGTTGGCTTTTAAGGCGAAGGTGTCTTCGAGTGTTGGTTCTGGATCATCAAGGCGTGGTTATTTCTCAACAGGTGCGTCGAAACCACAGGTTGTCAACTTGGAGGATGTTGAGTTTGTGAGAGAGGTAGAGAGAGTCGAGCAAACAATCAACGAAGGTAGTGAGTTTAGCAAAGAAAATGTGGGTAGCGGGTGTAGTGGTGGTGAGGATTATGTCGTGGATGAGGACGAATTTGTGGATGACAGAGACATTAGACCTCGCGGTTATGATAAAGAGTTCTGGAGTCCTCTTCTTAACGGTGATTATGGTGGGTCTAATGCTGTAAACGTAATCTACAACGAAGATGAGATTGTAGATGGTATAACGAAGAAGAGTGGCCCTAGGCGTTATAGTTGTGTCACGAACGATGCGTTTGACCATGTTGTGGAAGTCGGAGGTTCAAGCAACAGTAAGGACGGAGGTGGGAGAGATAAACACCCGTGGATGGGTGATGTGAACAATAATCCGTGGATGGGTGATAACATTAACCATCGTTCAGAAGAGAGGAAGAGACGGGTTCCAAGTAGAACCCTAGATGAAGTGGATGATGAGGAGTTTGATATTCCTCCACTATTTGATGATACAAGTTATGCAGCAGCCGAGATACCTGACATGGACTTGGATGAAGGTGATGGAAGGATATATGTGGGTAAGGTTTTCGGTAACAAAGAAGATTGCCAAATCTCGTTGGCTATATACGCTATAAGGAACCAATTCCATTTCAAACAAACAAAGATTAAAGTTGATTCTTTTGTTGTGGAGTGTCCTGATCCAAAGTGTGATTGGCGTGTGACAGCGCATGAAGTTAGAGGGTGTGGGTACTATGAGATAAGGAAAGCCCAACTTGATCATCGTTGCCCCATAGAGTTTAGGATGGATATAAGAGCAGAGCAACTTCACGGGTGATTGCTGCAGTTTACAAATCAAAGTTTGGCGTTCCTGGTAAAGGGCCAATACCTTCGGAATTGCAAAGGCTAGTTCTAGAGGATCTTCGTGTGACAGCATCTTACATGAAATGCTATAGGGCGATAGAGCATGCTGTGATAAGCATTCACGGCTCTGAAGAAGATTCATATTTGAAGCTGCCTGAGTATTTGCACATGTTAAAGCTTGCAAATCCTGGAACAGTAACTGATATTGAAACAGAGGTAGATGATGATGGTGATGAGAGGTTTCTTTTTCTATTTCTTGCATTTGAGGCATCGATTAGCGGGTTTAAGAAGCTTCGACTAGTGTTGGTAATAGATGATACACACTTGGTAGGAAAGTATAAAGGTTTGTTACTCACTGCTAGTGGGCAGGATGCAAATTTCCAAGTTTTCCCTCTTGCTTATGCAATTGTGGACAGCGAGGATGAAGAAGCGTGGACGTGGTTTCTGATGAAGGTGGAGAGGATATTAGGTGATTCCCCAAGCTTGGCAATCATCTCTGACAGGGCCGCATGCATTGCCACGACAGTGAAACGTGTGTATCCATCTGCCAATCATGGTTGTTGCATTGTTCATTTGGCAAGGAACGTCAATTCTCGTTTTTCTAGCAAAAACTTGGCGAAGATGGTTACGTCAGCTGGAATGGCTTACCGTCAGCGAGATTATAGAGATATGTACAGCAAAATAAGGGCTCAGAAAAGTGAGTGTGGAGTTTATCTAGGAAAGATCGGTGTTGCTCATTGGTCGAGGAGTAATTTTGCTGGAGATCGCTATAATATTATGACTAGTAATATAGCGGAGCAGCTGAACCATGCTCTGGTGGAAGGTAGGAGTTCACCAATAATGGAGTTGGTTATTTTCATTCAAAGGATGATGACAAGGTGGTTCAGTGGTAGGAGAAAGAAGTCGGAGAAACATAGCGGGATTGTGAGTGTAGAAGTGGACAAGGAGATGTCAAAGAATATGGCAAACATGAAGGGGAGCAAAGTCAATTCTATTTCTGAATGGAGTTGTGAAATTGTAGGGAAGTTTGGGGGGAAAGAACGTGTGCATCTCGGGAAGAAGCAATGTGATTGCAAGTACTTTGATAAAATAAAAATACCATGTGGGCATGCTATGATTGCTGCTGACAGTTTGGGGGTCCCTTACCATACATTGGTAGGACACTGGTACAAGACATCAACATGGAGAGAGACATATGCTGGGTTGATAAGTCCCGAAGGAGATCATGGAGATGTTGTAATTCCTGTGGAAGTGAAGAATATGGTGTTGATGCCACCTTTGACCAAGAGACCCCCTGGGCGTCGCCGGAAAAACCGAATCCCCTCAACGGGTGATTTTCCAGTAATATAGTAGTGCCAATGATTATTTAGGAACTTTATAGTATGTCGAAGATGATACATTTGTTTTGTAATTTCAGGTGTCGAAGAAGACAAAACTGGTTCCAAACAAGTGTGGAAGGTGTCGTGTTGAAGGGCACAACCGTACAAGTTGCACAAACCCAATCTAGTGGGTGGAGAGTGCTCTGTTATTTTTTGGCTTACTGTGGAAATACAATTATCCATGTTATTATTTTTGGAGAAGGTGACATGAAATTGTTGATTGTCAATTACAGGAAATATTATTTTTTCCGAGGCTATGTTGTTCCTGCTGAATTTGGTTTGGGTTGAGTTGTTGTTAAAGTTAGAGTTAATGGCATCTACTTCCACTCTGGATATATGAAATGATTTACAATGTGTTTCCAACGTTGAAGGGGGTTAGTGTTGAGGTTCGTCTGGAAGAGTGAAATTCAATGATTTGTTGGTAGTGAAATTCTTATAAAGCCGTGTTACCAAAGAATTGTTAAGATGGTATTGGGATGTGGATGTAGATTTCCTAAGTTCTTTGCATCCACAAAATAGAAGTACAGAACTTGTGTAACAAGAGCATATAAAACCAGTAATAAGTTCTAATAAAAGCGGAAGTCAAAAGAGGCATACAACATGGGATAAGTTTTGATAAAGTAGAAAGGCAATTACAAAAGCTAAACCATGACACATAATGCAAAAGAGTTGGGAAGTTAAGGATTTATGATTGTTAGCATAAGACAGAGCAAATGGTGGAGCATATTAGGGATTAGAGAATATTCCAATAGATGGAAGACATTGCTCCCAAAACTGCGACAGCCACTGCTATTTTGAGTATTGGTCCATGAGTGGTGAGCTTCTTGTTGGTGTGAGAGTTGAGTTTTTCTTCAGTTTGTTCTTTGAATTTCTGGGTTGCCTCATCGATTGTGTGAGTAAACTGCAACATCTTCTCCTCAAATTGGTTCCTCATCTCTTCTTCTCTCGCGAGGACCCAAGACCTCAGTGACTCAAGCTGGGTACTACAATTCCCAGTATGTGCTTCGAAGTCATGAAGTAGATCCAAAAGCTTAGCATCAACCATACGAGTTTCATCAAGTAGTGCTTCGTCGATCCATTTAAAAAGATGAGCCTCTTTTTTTTCTGAAGGCGTAAATGAAAGGGAAAGTCATTGTTGAGTTTGTGAAATGATTGTATATAATATAGAATGATGATTAGTCACCTGAAGAGCAATTTTGCATCTGTAGAATCTGCGATACGGATTTTCCTTTGTCTCAGAGACCCAGGTATCGAGGCCTTGTCCACACCAACATCTTGTTGGAACCCCGTAGACGGATCTGCGGGAACCGGAACGGGTGGAAGAGGAAGAGGAGCTGCTCATTTGTTATGGGTGTTCTCGTGACGGCTGCGTCAATCAGGAGAGTAGGGACGAAAGCGAAAAGAGAAACCCCAAATTAGGGATGAGCTAGGGATTGTATTTATTGATGTTTGGTTCTGTTTGGTTTGGAAATTAAAAGACGAACCGGGGGGTCAAAAGTGTGCGGTAAAGTCAAGATATTTATAATATTTCTTAGACACTCAGCTGTGTGTCTTAATGTTGTGTACACACGCAAGACCAACCTGTTTTTACCACAATGCGGTAGTAATTGCGTTAGTGTTCATGGATCATAAACGAAAATGTCATCCACAAACGGTATGACTAGTTTTGAAAACAACCTTCATAAGTGATGCATACCGTCATCACATAATAAACAGAGAGAAGTACAAGTCATGGTTAACATAGTACACATAAGACCCCAAAAAAGTGTTAACATAGTAGTCATAGTACGAAGGGGTATGGACCCCTCTACAAAAGCAGCATTAGTGTTAAGGTAGGAACATAGAAGGTATTACTGATTAGGCGAAGCGTGGAGCGTAGTAGGCAGGCATGACGATGGTCTTATAGATGTCAAGGGTGTACTGTTTTCGAATTTGATCGACAGTGTGGTCAGTGATGCTGGACATGTGAGGCTCTGGATCTCCGTGTGCGTGCATTTCTAAGAACTTAACCGAAACCGGTCCACAGTCACCTGATCGTTCGTTGATATAGATGTTTGGAATACGAGACCATGTGAAAGGTTCCAGCCCCGGAACTGAGTGAGCTGGTAATTAGCAACCTTCTTAACCAGGTAGGGTAATGACTTAAGAACCGGAGACATGAAACGAGAGACTGTCCTGTCACTGTACAGAGTTGGGAGGGGGTCTAAGATTTCAACTAACCCCATGTCAAGGTTTATCGCCAGACCAACCCAGTGCTTGTCGGCCCATATCATCGGTGTGTAGACAGTGAATACATCTTCCATCCATTTCCGGCCTCTCTTGAGGACCAAATCAGTCAACTGTTTGTCCCATTTGAATTGTTCTTTCTTCTTTGACGCATTAAATTTCTTGGAGATCGCCTGGAGCCCAGATGCAAGTTGCGGTGGAGTGAAAGCAAGTTTTTGTTGATGAAGGAGACGACTATGCCTTCCAGCTAGCATGTGCATTAGTATTTCCATGTGCTGCGAAATAATGAACGATGGTGAGTGTAACCAAAGAAGAGTATAGGATAATATAAGATAAAGTAATTATATTGTAAAAATGAGAAGTACATAAGTTGTTGTCCAGTGTGTAGGTTGTGCTAGTTGTAGTAGGAAGTTGTTGGAGAAGTCAAAGTTTGATGGTGTTATGTGGAACCTGTTTTGGGAAATGTTAGTATGTGGAATCAAAAGGAGTTGTAGCAATGAGGAAGTTAGCGGAGTAGAAAATGGACTTACGCATGCTTGACCTTAGAAATGATAGCTTCGAAAAGATCCCATTGACATTGCGGGAGTGGGCTGATTAGGTCGGTGGCTGGGATGGATTGGCAACTGAAGAGCACTTTTGCCAGATGGTTTTCGTCACGTGATGGAACATGCATGGGCCTTTCTCTAGCAGGGGAGCTGTCGCTCAGTTCCATGATGTCATTTTCATCTTTTTCTTGTGGCTTCGAAAAAAGACAGGGATGAGTTCAGAACAGATCAGTAAATTTTGAAAATTTATAGTAAATAATATTAGAGATGGAGGAGGGGTTTTTATTCATAAAAGTTTTCACCTGGAGGTTGGGAACACCATTGTTGGGAGGAGAAATTGAATTTGTTGTAGCTGTCACAGAGAATGCGTTGGTTGTTCTCGCATGGCTTATGAAACCCGAGGGGCTGTCGGTACTTTTGTTGGGAGAAGTATCGGGTGTGAAAGGCAGTGGTGACGAAGGAAAGAGAGGCTGGCCAAATGTGATGGCTCTACGGGAACATTGATTGTTTGATGAGTCGTATTTTGGTTGAGTAAGAGAAGGGGGGTCAGGGCTGATAGGATCAAAAATTTCAACACCTTGGAAGAGGAGATGGTGTAGTCGGGGGCTGTTAGGGTGGTCACTAGCATCGTAGATGACTGATCTAGGCCTTCGAGATTTGGGAGTAGTGGGTGAGTTGTTGACAGGTAAATCGTGGAAGGTTGAGTTGTTGATGGGTGAACTGTGGATGGGAGAGGGATGTACGGGTGAGGAATATTGTGGATGGGAGAGGGATGTACGGGTGATGAATGGACAGGTGAATTCTGGATGGGTGTAGAGTGGATGAGTGAAGAGTGGTTTGGTAATGTGTGGATGGCTGATGGGGGGACGGGTGATTTGTGGATGGGTGAAAGTTGACGACTACAGTTTTGGACGGATGAACAGTTGACGGGTTTAGTAGGTTCAGTGGTTGTTTGGGGAGTTTGGGTGGGTGGAGCTGAGGAATTAGACCCGTAGAGCTGTGCCGCATATTGGCTGACGACAGGAGAGTTGGTTAAAGAGGGATCGTCCTCCAGAGTTGGCGATACCTAAAAGAAGTGTAGAGAGGAAATGACTAAGTAAAACATTATAAAGATGATCTTTACAAAATGAAATGTATAGGATAGAAGAAGAAATAAAAGGTACCTTGTGGTTATAGAATGCAGAAGGAGGTAGGTCCTGGGGTTCAGTCTGACATCCTCTGTGACATTTCATAGTTGTTGCCATAGGGGTTTTGACAGTAGTGTGGTCTTCTGGTTCGGTCTGTGCACCTATGTGTGATAGGTGGGCTTTCTTGGTCCGAGCAAGGAGTGAATGGAAGGAAGAGCGCTTGGTAATAGTGGGAACCTTCCTACGTTTGAGCAATTTGCGCAAGTGGTCTGTCTCTTTTTGAAGGTTGGATACTTTGTCTTTAATTTCAGTGAGCAGTTCAAGTACTTGGTCTTTTGAGTTCTCGGCTGAACCAGCAACATGAAAGTAGTTGCTGATGCGTCTCTGCTTACGGGAGGTGGATATGTGCTTTGATGCCTTTCTTGGTTTCAGCCGAGCTTTGCATAAAGTCGGTTTGGACTTAATAGTTTTCTCCCGGAGAACAGGTTCTGGAGAAAAGATTGGGGTGATGAAGATAGGCTCAGAAGTGTCTCCACCAGGCCAATGATGCTTCTTGAAAGGTTGGTGATCAGCTATCATTTGCTCCATGTATGACACACGGGCATCGTTACAGACATCAGGCCAAACTCCCCATCCAGGTTGTTCTTTTCTCTCTATTGGTATCAACGATGTAACACGAAGCTGAAGTTGGACAAGAAAATATGGCAACACTTGAGGGCATCATTTTGTGAAGCAAGACACATTATAAGAGATTAGATGGAGAACTTACATTTGGTTCAGCTTCCACACGTAGTATGTCAGTGAGGTTGATTGGTGTGTACACGGGAAGATGATCTCCATCGAGGTCCATGATTGATATCGAGTCATCAGGCACTGGAATCGTTGACTGCAATCTTGGAATTGCCTGGAACGCAAGAAGTTGGAGTGAAAGGGGGAATCCTTTTAGCCGGAATGTTTCCTACTTTAGCAACTGAACCAGTGTACCAACAGGGTCTTCACATTTCTCAGGGACGAACTTCGGAGGCTTCATGCAAGTGATAGTCTTCAGAAAAGACTCTCTGCCCCAAGGGTGTAAGCAGAAGGCATCAACATCTTCCACCATTCGAACATACTTCAGAGTTGGCCGTGGTGTTTGTTGATGGGCTATGAAGACACGATCGACAATAATTATTAATGCAAGGTGAAGCTTCTTCCAACCTGGCATTTTTTTGTCGGTCTCTAGCTTGTGGCGTAACTCATGAATGGTGGTGAATTTATTTTTTCCTATCAGCTTGATCCAGTAAGGGTCTTTGTGTGCTTTACTCTGGTCTTCCCAATCAGTGTTGTAGCCTACTGGGAAAGCTCCACAAGGCAACCCAGTAATTGTCCCGAACTCTTGGAGCCCGAACCTGATGGGATCACTTCCGAAAACAGACCATAGTGTGTGTCTGTCTTCACAAACTAGTTGTCTAGATAGTAATGCGTGTATTAGTTTGCAGGAAACATGACACTGACGAGCTGGGAGGTCGAATAGTTTTTCGAAGCAGGAGTCTTTGATGTACTGCAATTCCTCAGAATCACGTAGCACATGGTTGATGAAAGCTAGAAGGTCTGGCTTTGAGTAAATGTTAAGGCGTCCCTTCGGAAACCTGTCGGTGGCGAAGAGCCGCGGTGGGAGACGGTTGTCAGGTTGATTCTTCCCTGGATATACAAGCAATTTGGAAAATAAAAAATCACATCCACAAACAAAAATTACCGACAAGAGTGAGACAAAAGAGGTTAAATACAATATTGTAAAAAGAAAAGAGTGAAACGAAAGAGGTTAAAGACAAGATTGGAAAAACGAGATTTTTTTCGAAAAAAGGACAAAAACTACAATAAAAAAAGAAGCTTGACGGACTGAACAGTCCAAAAAAGAGAAGAACTTCGACAATGGCGATAGATCCAAAAAAGCCAGGGGATCTCTGGTTTAACGATAACGCAACAAATACACTTCATAACGAAGGTTAAAAGCCAGGGGATCTTTTGGATGAGAATCGAATAATGTATGACAAAAATAACTACGACCATGTCGATACTAACCTCGCATGGCTTGAAGCAGAAGAGGAGTGAAGAGTGCTCTAGAGGATTACAATGAGACAGGTTCGAGATTGTTTCTCAAATCTCTTGATTTTGGGATGAGAGGAAGAAAATAATCGCCAATTGATTTGGGGTTAGGGTTTGAAGCAGAAGAAGAGTAAAGGTGAATAATCGGGGTGGGTGGGGGGGGTTCGGTTACAATAAAAATCATCGGTTTGTTTTTTCCTGTCTTTCTTAATGAAGGGTATAAACGACAATTGGGAATGGGCCATGGTTGCCACATGTGGAATGTGCATTAGGAAGTTAATCTAAAGACAAAAAGGTATTTGCATTTTGTATGGTAAAAGGTAAAAATTATATAGTTATGTACTCACATTAACACTATTGCAAAGATTTTGACTTTCGAATCACTGAAGAGATTTTGGATGAGGTGGTAAAATTCAACATCATAAGTTTACGGGGTGAATTCGTAAGTGATCTAAAACATATGGGGTGAATATATATTAAGGAAAAAACGCTGGAGCGCGTCTTGAAAACGCTACGTTTGGGTTTAAAGCATTTCCTCTTTGGAGCTGCTCTGTGTTGGTGTTTGTGAGCTGCGCACTATCGACTCGGCATCCAGAGAAAAGCGAAGACTACTTCTATGGTGAGATTTCTTCTCGAAAACGTTACGCTTAATTATGAATAATTGATGTTCTTGATCGAAAGTTGGTTCCTTTGAAAGAGATCCTCTTTGCAGTTGGTTCCTTTGAAAGAGATCCTCTTTGCACCCAAAAAAAAAAAAGAGTATTCTTTCATGTGTAACATATGTAAAGTATCAGTCTTTAGTTTACACAAGCCTTAGGGCCTTTTGAAAATAAGTGATTTTTGTTTAGCAATTGAGTCAGTAATGCAATGATCTGGGTGGATCTGTCTGAACTATATCAAAGTAGGACAAATGAGTGCTGTTTGGTAATTAAAGAAAAGAGAATGGACCTTTGTGAGAAATCATGGCATTGGATCATGTTAAAAAGTCTGCCTCTTTTACTTCCTTGTGTAGGCTGATCCTGAGCTAGAAGCTATTAGACAGAGGAGGATGCAAGAGCTCATGGCTCAACATGGCACTGTAAATCATTTTCATAACCACCTTCCCTTATATGCCTTGCTTTGTTTTTTGTTTTCAAAAGAAAAAGAATTGCACTTTGTGGTGGCTTATTGTGAACCAGCAACCTAAATAGCAGGGGAAGCAGGGGAATCAGCAGAATCCAGAACAGGAGAGAGCACAAGAAGATGCTAAAAGGTGTGTGTATCGTTGTTGTCTTTTAGCTGAAAATAAATTGGATTACGAGCTTAACCTGTTTGGATTATTATGTTTTAGGGAAGCGGATGAACGTAGACAAATGATGCTTAGTCAAATATTGTCTTCCCAAGCCTGAGAGAGAAGTATGTCCCATCTAAATTCGCTTGAGTTCATCTAGTTTCTCTTCCTGGTTTCTACTTGATTGTCATCTCTTCTCTTGTGCTTTCTTCTTATAGTTGCACGAATTGCACTGGTGAAACCTGAGAAAGCTAGAGGCGTAGAGGATGTTATTTTGAGGGCTGCTCAAATGGGACAGATTGTTGAGAAGGTTAGAATCCAGGGTTGTACTCATTTTTATGTTGATGACACTACACAAAATGTTACACATCTAATAAGAATCTTGTGATATTTCTTACATGTCACTAGTTTTTTCTGCTGACGAATGGGACGCATCTGTTTGTTCTTTTTCTCACAGGTTTCTGAGGAGCGACTTATAACACTGTTGGAACAAATAAACAGCCAAACATCCAAACAGACAAAAGTCACGGTACTGTCGTCACACGCAATCCTCAAAAACACACTAGATATTTAAAGCAAAAAAAGCTTTCCTCGTAGTTTCATTAAGGTGTTAAGTTTATCTTTTACAGATCCAGAGGCGGCGTGGGGTGTTCGACGATTAGGAAAGAAGAAAGTTTATGGTATCATGTGCTTTGTACATCTCTGTGGAGATCTGACATGTTAAGTTTGGTGAGTTCAGTCACTAAGATCTACTTAGACGTTACTTTGAAGTTAGTATGTTTATTCTGGTGAATCTTAATGATGCTTGGTATGAGATAAGAATAATCTGAAACTGAAACTCTGCATTTGGCATTGTGTTTTGTGATTTGAATATTATTAGAAAGAAAAATGATTATGATCTAATATAATTCTCATATATATGCTCATGATTTGCTCAAGTCATTTGCTTCTTTTTCTGACTAATTTTACTTGAATTGTTCTTGATAATTAATCTGTTCTCTAACTATCAATGATTCAAATAAATATTTGGACTGAAGCCAACTCCATCATCGTCATGTTCGTCACAATAATAAAATCTCAAACGAGATTGTAACGCAATCATTTGTCAAATAAGTGACGCCATCATTCAACTTTATCATTATTTTAGGATCATAGAACTATCGTTTCTGATTTTTTTTTTTAAGCAACTATTTGTCTAATACGTGACGCCATAGTTCAACTTTCTAAATCCTAAATTATATATAGGACTCGACATTTTATTCGCTAAATTTGATTCGATTCATTATTCGTTTCAATTCGATTCATAAAATTTAGATATTTGTAAGTTATCGAAGCAAATCAAATATTAAAACTAAATATCCGTTAGAAACAAAGCAAAACATAAATATTAAAAAATTTAGAGCCGAATATCTGATCCGATCCGACATTATACAAATATATGTATATCTATCGACATTTTAGGGTTTAATTTTGACATAACAAATCGACGACGAAGGAGAGAGACTAAAGCAAAGAGGAAGACGAGGGGGAGAAGAGAGACCGGCGGTGCAGCCACCGCATGCCAGAGGAAGAGCAGCTAAACCAAAGTTGAGAGAGTTAAAAAAAGAAAAGAGATAGGGAGAAGTTTTTTTAAGTTTCTACAATGATAAAGTTGAAAAAGACAATTAAACAACATCTTAAAGAAATTCTTGTGTGTTCCGTACAATAATCCGTTTACTAAACTGATAACAAGTGATTTTCTTCATTATAGTAATGGAAAATGTCAGTAGTGGAGTGGATACTGAACATGAAATATCGAATTCATTCGAACCTAAACGTTGACTTTTGACTTTTACATTTTCTAGTCATTGGTATTATATAAAGAAAATTGGAAAAATAGGACACCTAGAAATTGGGTTTGTCTTTCTAAGACTTTATCCAAGATTTTTTGTCACATTAGAATTTTAATTATTTTTAATACCATTATACCCTTAAACTAATTTAAATTAAATTTAATTAAAATGAGAGATTATTTGTTCCCGGCGTTGACCCGAATCTTCAACAACAAGCCAATGCAGACCCGAAACTTGGAGACGCGTGGTTCTTCATCTTTGTCTTTTCCGACGTGGTATGGCTCATCCCGACCTCCAATCGTCTTCTTTAGCTCCTCACCACTGAGTTCTGCTCCGTACCGGCTTCGTCTCGTCGAGTTCGTAGCCGTGCTCTGTTCCAATCGCTGCGACCAAGCTTCCTCCATGGCGTCAACTTGCGATGTCACTCTCCTGTCTCTTATTAAAGCTCTAATCCGTCGTGCTCTTAGGCTTCACTCCACTATCTCAGTTACATTGGAATCAGTCGTTGCCGTCGTGGACCGAAGGAAAGCTTGTCAAAGAGCAACAATGGCGAGTTTGGGTAATTTTGCAAGATAGATCCTCAAACTTTTGACTAATCACAGATTTGTCTCATAACTTTTTGTTTGTAGATATTACTCTTCGAATTAATTCCAAAACTTTCAATTGTGCAATCTCTGAATTTTTTGTTGTTTTTATATATATAAACTAGTATACGTATCGAAGTAACGTGAATCCTATGTGGTCTAGTGGCTTGCGTGTGTAGTTGTCTTTGAATAACTCGGATTCGAAAAAAAGGAAAGAGCAGTTTTTTTTATTTTCACCTTTTCATTAGTCACCGAAAAACTACAAAAATACTTTTTTTTCTTCTTCTTCAACCTAAGTCGGCTAAAAACTCAGATTTATCACCTCCCACTGTTTTTTCACAATTCTTGTCATTCAAACTTGTTTTTAATGATTCATGCACACCTATAACAGATTATAATCTTAATATATGATTTAAACCTTAAAACTTAGTTTGCCCACGATATTTGAGTCTCTCGATTTCTACATTAAGCGACCAAGTTACCTTAAAACATGCTTTAAACGGCGGAAACTCGGGCTGGCGTATAATGAATCTGAATTGATATAATTTTCAATAATAGCCTTCCGTTTTATGATTATACAGTCGATTATACAGCTTGACGGCCGTTTTTAAATAGAGATTAAAATCATATTGTATTGATATAGAAAATATATGGTTATGTCGATGAAGAAGAGAAAGCCACAAAGAACGAAAGAGAGAAAAATCCTGAGAGGAGGAAAACGTGAGAGAAAAGATAATATTAGAGATTTAGGGTAGATTTAGTGCAGATTTATGAAACATATTAACCGAAATATGGAAGTTTCCGTTATTTCGTGATTTGCCTATAATATGTATCCTACGTTGTATAGAACACTGTAGAGTGAGTGGGAAGTTTATTCTTCCGTAGGCGTAACATAAGGTAAAAGGCAGAGAATGTTATGACACATAACAAGACAAGGTAAATCGTAGAGTCGTGGCTATAAGTTATAATCAAACTAGAGGTAGACTAACGACTTCTTGTTAAAATATAACCCAACGAATTCTAGCTAAGATAGTATATACAATAAAGTTTTGTTTGCGTTATATTCAGAGGATAGATCTATGTATAATATTTAGTATCCGATTTCTAAACTAAGTAGATGGCCAAAATGAATATTCTAACCCCAGCTAGGACATAATTTAAAATATGATTCTACTATTTTTTTATAAAAAATTAAACATATAAATAATCATACTTATGTTTCTAATAGTTTTCATATTTTTGTATATTTTTAAAATTTATTTTACTATTTTTCTTATTACATAAGGGTAAAACATGTCCAAAATGACCAAAAATATCAAAAGTACTAAAAGAACAAACAAAAATTTAAAGTGTCCTATTTTTCCAATTTCCCCTATTATATACTAGTCATGATACAATTAAATAAACGAAGATTCTGGTACTGGTTAAATAACTAACATATTATTAACATTAGTTTCATATATCAGATATTGCCATTTACCAATTAAAGTACCAAACACAATACCTGCTCCGAACATGACTTCGCGAAGTCGAAGTTTGCTAAATCTCTTTAATTTTCCTTCTCAAAGTAGACAAAATAATTGAAAAAAAGGAAAGCATTTATAACCTTTGTGTCACACTCAACTAGAAATTATAATTGACAGGAGTGGTTCTAAGTCATACTTTCATGTTTTTGTTATCTAATCTAAATTGTATGTTTTTGAGTTTTACCTATAGAGCTTTACAAGTTACTAGTACTTGTGAAAGTAAATGTATTGTTTATGTTTAAAATTTTGTAATCAATAGGACATACGTAGATACTGTGCTACATAACTGTTAACAAAAATATATAAATCATAATTTTGCTAAATTATTACTAGTTATGAGCTATATTAAGCAGTTATTTTCTAAAAGAACTAAGAGCTTACATTATTTTGTTTTTGTTAGTGACAACAATGAAGTAGTTCAAAGAACCATTGAAGATTAATTTATTTACGACTGTTGAAAATTTTGAACTAGCAAATATCGAAGAAAAAGGTAACAAATTAAAAACTTGGTAGGTAAATGTCAAAGAAAAAGGGGAAAAAGTAACAACTGTGCATAATTTTATTCGTACAAGTGTCCCCCAATTAACCTATCAAATTTTGTTGACAACACTTAACCAACCTATCAAGTAATCTAGTATTATTTATTAATCTCTCCATTTTAAAATACACTATGTTTATTTATGTTTTTGATATTTCAAAATAAAAAATATTTTTATATTTCAATAAAATATTTATTTTTATCAAAAACTATGTAATTAAGGATATTTTGTATTTTATTTTGTAATTATTTAAATAATTTTCAATTTATATTTTAATAATATCTTTAGGTAAAAATTAATTTTTTAATAGTTATGTACTATCCTAAACTTTATATATTTTGGAACAAAAGGAGTATGTTTTATGTCATACTAAGATCTAAAATCAAATATTTATTAAAATCAAAACTTTTTTAAAAAAGAATTTCATTTTATTTTACAACTTCAACCAGAAAAATCAAAGTACGCCTTGACTATAGGTGGTCGTAAAAGGAAATTTAAACAAATTTAATCATCAGTCTTACATAAAAGTTCAATTATTAGAAATATGTTTAAACCGTTGTATAGCTTACCTACTCAAACATTTAATTGACTACAAGAAAACAAATAACATTTTAACTGAATTTTCCGGATCGGTTAAATCTGATAATATTCATCAGAAACTTTCGAAAAAAAACATTTCCAACCAATTTTAATTAGGACATGAATTTTGTCAGGACCTGTCTGTTTTCTTGTAATGTTCTTTTTCCACCTTGTAATAGTCATTACATACTATGCAAATGGACAAGCACAATGTATACATAACTTTAGGTTGGGGTTCCTAGTGACAAAAAGAAAAGTGAGTAAATGAAACTTTTTGGCTCCTTAATTTCTAAGGAGAAATTGTTAAGAATATCATAAGTTAAGTATCGTTTTGCAAAAATACATATTATCAAAAATATGTTAGCATTTGAGTTTATATTTTAGTTATTATTGTTTTGGATTTAGTATTAAAAATGTGAAGTTGAGTTACTAAATGTTTTATAAATATTTAGAAAAAATAATTTAGTCAATTTTCATCACAATTTAAAAGTATTTTTGAAAATTGTTATTTATTAAAGGTAAATTTTTAAAATGGTATCAAACTTATGCTATAATTGTAATTTCCCCATTTATAATTTTTAAAATTAAGAGTTTAAAATAGGTGTACAAAAAATATACGTATAATTATGATTTTTATCCAACTTTAAGAACCGCTATAATTGTATGACGAGGCACCAAACACGCAATTTTTTTAGTTAAAAGAAATTGTTAAATGACATAGGGCTTGGGTCATCAAAGCGAAAAGAAAACGATGAAGACCACTTCGATGACCCTAACAATGAATCCACGTCTCTTATTCACCTTTTATGTTTTTAGATGTCTTTGATCATTAGGGTCATTAATCTTGCAATCTTATATAGTTAATTTAGGTGCACACGTATTATACTTCAAGCACACAAACTCGATTCATCCATAATATGTGTGTGTGTCCGAAATTTCAAATGATATATTTTTAAAAAATCTCCTTTACAACATTTTGTATATTTTTTTGAAGAAAGTTAAGCTTTATTTTGAAGTTTGAATAAGAAGAACAAAGTGAAGCTATTGCTTAGAAGGGTCAAGGATGTTAACTGTTCACAAATCAATCGTTGACTTTAAATCAACATCATACCAATAATGTAGCTCCAAAGTAAGTGGTATTTCTATATAATCCCCTTTTCAAAACAAAGGAATCATTTAAGATAATTTATATATGGAGTTTTTTTGTATTAATAAACACAAAATTTATAATGAAAAAGGTTTAGGAGAGAGGTATTATGGAGATTTTATTTAATTAAATTAGTCACTTGATGCTTTGTTTATATGCATATAAATGTATATAATTCGGTATTGCTCACCAAGAAAGTTCTCGTCTGACGAGTGCAAAGATGTTGGAAGTAGATGTATAGTGTCTACATTGCTTTATATGTTTGACCTCTATTTTATCCTCTCTTTTTTGAAACAAACCTCTATTTATCTTTATTTTCAATTTTTCTTCGCAGGACTCTTTTGTTTAAACCTTCGCAGGACTTACGTAGATGAATAAACTCTTAAAGGACACTGACTGTCTAGTTTGGTACAAAAATTATGTCGTCTTAACTCTTCAACTATGTATTTGGTACATAACACTATATGGTGATGA